>JAVTVY010056987.1:0-29147 GCA_036873755.1 Hanleya hanleyi | reverse complement strand
GCATATTTTCAAGATGGCGGCCTTTTTTTTCTAGGTTAGGGGTGGTCGGTTTCAAGATGGCGGCCTGTTGTCCCCCTGAAAATATGCAAATGAGGTCATTGGGTGCATTGGGTATATTCAAGATGGCGGCTTGTTTTTTCTAGGTTAGGGGTGGTCGGCTTCAAGATGGCGGCCCATTGCACTTGTTTCGGTCCTCATTTGCATATTTTCAAGATGGCGGCTTGTTTGTTCTAGGTTAGGGGTGGTCGGTTTCAAGATGGCGGCCTGTTTTTGTAGGTGCGGACACTTGCACTTGTTTCACCCTTCATTTGCATATTTTCAAGATGGCGGCCTGTTTTTTCTAGGTTAGGGGTGGTCGGCTTCAAGATGGCGGCTTGTTTTTGTAGGTGCGTCCAATTGCACTTGTTTCGCGCCTCATTTGCATATTTTCAAGATGGCGGCCTGTTTTTTCTAGGTTAGGGGTGGTCGGATTCAAGATGGCGGCCTGTTTTTGTAGGGGGCGGTCAATTGCACTTGTTTCACGGTCCTCATTTGCATATTTTCAAGATGGCGGCCTTTTTTTTCTAGGTTAGGGGTGGTCAGTTTCAAGATGGCGGCCTGTTGTCCCCCTGAAAATATGCAAATGAGGTCATTGGGTGCATTGGGTATATTCAAGATGGCGGCTTGTTTTTTCTAGGTTAGGGGTGGTCGGCTTCAAGATGGCGGCCCATTGCACTTGTTTCGGTCCTCATTTGCATATTTTCAAGATGGCGGCTTGTTTTTTCTAGGTTAGGGGTGGTCGGTTTCAAGATGGCGGCCTGTTTTTGTAGGTGCGGACCCTTGCACTTGTTTCACCCTTCATTTGCATATTTTCAAGATGGCGGCCTGTTTTTTCTAGGTTAGGGGTGGTCGGATTCAAGATGGCGGGTCGGATTCAAGATGGCGGCCTGTTGTTCCCCTGAAAATATGCAAATGAGGTCTCTCGGTTTTTCCCCACTGTTTTCAAGATGGCGGCCTGTTTTTTGTAGGTTAGGGGTGGTCGGTTTCAAGATGGCGGCCTTGTTGTCCCCCTGAAAATATGCAAATGAGGTCTCTGGGTTTTTCCCCACTGTTTTCAAGATGGCGGCCTGTTTTTTGTAGGTTAGGGGTGGTTGGTTTCAAGATGGCGGCCTTGTTGTCCCTGAAAATATGCAAATGAGGTCTTTGGGGTCGTTTTCAAGAGGGTGGTTTGTGTGTGTGTGTTAGGGGTGGTCGTGTTCAAGATGGCGGCTTGTTTTTTGTGTGTGAGGATTGATCCGCTGAAAATATGCAAATGAGGTTCAATGGGCTATAAAAGGAGTCCATTTTTTAGGGTGAGGGTGTATTCAATCTGACTTACCTGACCTGTCTCCCTGCCTGCCTGCCTGCCTGCCTGCCTTGCTTGCCTATCCGCTTGTATGAGACGAAAAGCATGAGACGTGGAGCAGATTTTCCCTTCGATCCAGCCGCACCTCCGGTTGAAGTCTTGCTAAAAAAATGTGTTCTTTTTTCCTTTTTTAATAGTCAAATAGCTCCAAAAACGTCTATTTCCATTCTTGCGCATGCGCAGAATGCTGATAGTTCAACCCACACCAGTCCATCAGATGGCCCTTCATCTCACCTTCACATTGATACTTCACTCGGCTCCATCGGGCCACTAGGGGCGCCCCTAACACCAAAAAGGTTATTTTGCAGTTCGATAGCAAAACCTGGTGTACGAGGATTATTTTTATTTTGCAGGTAGTGGGTCGAGTGAGGTGTCAAATTGAAGCTGACGTGAAATGTTTCAGATTGATACCTCACTCGACCCCATTGGACCACTAGGGGCGCCTCTAACCCAAAAAAAAGGTGTTTTGAAGATTACGCATGCGCAGAATGCTGATAGTTCAACCCACACCCAGTCTATCAGATGCGCCATCACGTTACCTTCAATTTGATACCTCATTCGACCCGATTGCACCATTAGGGACGCCTCTAACCTCAAACAGGCTATTTTTGAAGATTGATATTTTTCATATTATCTTCGCGCATGCGCAGAATTACCCTAATTCAAGCCCACACCCAGTCTATCAGATGCTCCTTCACGTCACCTTCAATTTGATACCTCACTCGACCCCATTGGACCACTAGGGACGCCTCTAACGCCAAAAAGGTTATTTTGCACATCGATATCAACATCTGGTGTACGAAGTTTGTTTTTGTTTTTTTTATTTTGGCGGTAGTGGATCGAGTGAGGTATCCAATTGAAGCTGATACCGGACTCGACCCGATTGGTCCACTAGGGGCACCTCTAAAGGTATTTTGAAGATTGATGTTGATTGATGTTGATATTGATGTTTGGCGTTAGGGCAGCCCCTAGTGGTCCAATGGGGTCGAGTGAGGTATCAATGTGAAGCATTTCACGTCAGCTTCAATATGATACCTCACTCGACCCGCTACCTCAAAAAAAATTTTTTGACCTTGTGTACGAAATTTTTTTTTTTTGAAAAAAAAATTTTTTTTTTTTTGGGGAAAAAAGCATGATTGGAGCTGATGTTAAGTTGGTGTGCTTATGAAAGAAGTTTCTCTTTCGGAAAGATGGGTTGGATGTGATATTTCATCTGTGTGTCGGCATCGTGCTCTTGTTTCAGTGTCTGCAGTCGAGGTGGTGGTTGATGGAGGTCTAGTAGTTAACCATACACTGGCTAGTTCTCTATCACGGGTGTCGTCCTGGTTATCTTCTTGTTGTATGTCCTCCTCCATTCTGTTGTTGTTGTCTTGTTCACTTTCCCCGAGTTCTTCTTCTGTACTTATTAACCTCGTTACATCTTCAAGAACGCGTTGAAAACTGGAGACAATAGTCATTCTGCCATCTTCTTCCCGGGTAATTATCTCGCTATGTTCTTCTTCTGTACCCCTATTCCTTGGATCTCTAGGTTGATGGGTGAATAAGGCTCGTCGTCTTAAACTCATGATGTGTAGTTGTTAATAAATGTGTGAACATACACGTTATTAAAAGTCGGCTGTGTGTGTGTGTGTTTCAAGATGGCGGCTTGTTTTTTGTATGTTAGGGGTAGTCGGTTTTCAAGATGGTGGTCAAGGTCAATTTCACTTTCCCGATCCCCAGTATTCCACTTTCCCGATCCCCAGCCTTCATTTGCATATTTTCAAGATGTCGGCCTGTTTTTGGTAGGTTAGGGGTAGTCGGTTTCAAGATGGCGGCCTGTTATTTCCCTGAAAATATGCAAATGAGGTCTTTGGATTTTTGCCAAAATGGTGGCTTGTTGGTAGCAGGTGCGTTTCAAAATGGCGGCGGGTGTGACTGAGTGCAAAATCGGCCGGCGTGAGTGCAAGATAGATTGATCTACTGTATAGAGAGAGATGTGTCACCAAGATCCCCAGCCCTCATTTGCATATGTGTTTCAAGATCCCCAGCATGTCACTTTCCCGATCCCCAGCCCTCATTTGCATATGTGTTTCAAGATCCCCAGCATGTCACTTTCCCGATCCCCAGCCCTCATTTGCATATGTGTTTCAAGATCCCCAGCATGTCACTTTCCCGATCCCCAGCCCTCATTTGCATATGTGTTTCAAGATGGCGGCTTGTTTGTGTGTGTTAGGGGTGGTCGTTTTCAAGATGGCGGCTTGTTTGTGTGTGTTAGGGGTGGTCGTTTTCAAGATGGCGGCCTGTTGTCCGCTGAAAATATGCAAATGAGGTCTTTGGGTGTCGTTTTCAAGATGGCGGCTTGTTTGTGTGTGTTAGGGGTGGTCGTTTTCAAGATGGCGGCCTGTTGTCCGCTGAAAATATGCAAATGAGGTCTTTGGGTTTTTTCAAGATGGCGGCTTGTTTGTGTGTGTTAGGGTGGTGTGTTTCAAGATGGCGGCCTGTTGTCCGCTGAAAATATGCAAATGAGGTCAATTGGATATAAAAGGAGTCCATTTTTTAGGGTAGGGGTGTATTTCAATCTGACTTACCTGACCTGTCTGCCTGCCTCACCGATTTTCCTGCCCGATGTATTCAATCTGACTTACCTGACCTGTCTCCCAGCCAGCCAGCCAGTCAGCCACGCAGCCAGCACAGCCATCCATTTACTTTTTTCCAGTAAGCATGAGACGTGGAGAAGATTTTCCATGGGTTTTTCCCCAGCCCTCATTTGCATATGTTCTTTTCAAGATCCCCAGCATGTCACTTTCCCGATCCCCAGCCCTCATTTGCATATGTGTTTCAAGATCCCCAGCATGTCACTTTCCCGATCCCCAGCCCTCATTTGCATATGTGTTTCAAGATCCCCAGCATGTCACTTTCCCGATCCCCAGCCCTCATTTGCATATGTGTTTCAAGATCCCCAGCATGTCACTTTCCCCATCCCCAGCCCTCATTTGCATATGTGTTTCAAGATGGCGGCTTGTTTGTGTGTGTTAGGGTGGTCGTTTTCAAGATGGCGGCCTGTTGTCCGCTGAAAATATGCAAATGAGGTCTTTGGGTGTCGTTTTCAAGATGGCGGCTTGTTTGTGTGTGTTAGGGGTGGTCGTTTTCAAGATGGCGGCCTGTTGTCCGCTGAAAATATGCAAATGAGGTCTTTGGGTTTTTTCAAGATGGCGGCTTGTTTGTGTGTGTTAGGGTGGTGTGTTTCAAGATGGCGGCCTGTTGTCCGCTGAAAATATGCAAATGAGGTCAATTGGATATAAAAGGAGTCCATTTTTTAGGGTAGGGGTGTATTTCAATCTGACTTACCTGACCTGTCTGCCTGCCTCACCGATTTTCCTGCCCGCCTGCCTAACGGACCTCCCTGATCACTGCCTGTGTGTAATCATCTGCCTGACCAGTATCATTGACCAGTATCACAGAGTAACACCAATCAACGTCGTACACGTATGTAATATACATTAATTTTTAATAATATCCATGCTAGGAAATGTACCCCTCCCCTCCTCCCAATGGATAAATAGATGGTAGTGTGGCGAAAATTTAAATTATTACCTACTCAGTACATATTATGGTTAATTTTAAAATTAGTTCGATTTGCAGAATGTAAACAAACACCCACATTCTGGGTTTTTGCCAAAAATGACACCTGTTGGTAGCAGGTGCGTTTCAAAATGGCGGTCGGTGTGAGTGAGTGTAAAATCGGACGGCGTGAGTGCGAGATAGATTCACCCACTGAGCTGTGTCACCATTGCCCAAGCATTAAAAATTACTTATTATTTTTTCGATAAAGCCCTTTTAATTTTTAGGGCACTATGATAAGACTGTAACCCAGTCTACACGTAATTTTTTTAAGCCAAGAAAATCAATTTATTTTCCAATGTACCTGGGTTTTTCATACAATCTTACACGAACCTTACGGGTTTAAAAATAACTAAAAACCAGCATTCCATTGTGGCAGTCCATCAAAAATTCACGTGTGTTTCATTATGAATTATAAACGTGTATCATTTTACAATACATACCAGTCCCCCGTAGAATTTTTAGTTCTAATTCATCTCACATAAATCACGCACTCGTATGATGAATTCAAACAAGTCTTGTTGACGAACTATTGAGAACAAGTGTTGAAAAAACATTTACCATACACATTTATTGATCTTGAGAGCGTATAATTGTATTACAAAAAAAAAATTCAGAGTTTTTTGACTGTTAATTGTATTTAAAAAAATTCAATACTCAGATATAATTGTATTAAATTCAATACCCTTGTGAATACGTTCATTCTGTGTTAAAATGCTTCACTTTGATACCTTACTCGACCCGATTGGACCACTAGGGCTCTCCTAGTTCCAAAAAAAGGCTATTTTCATTTGGAAATTCATGTGCTAAGTTAGAATCTCCTCTTTCGAAATTATTTATTATTTTTACGTGTTTTTATTCACGTGCTCTGAAAAGAGCATTTATTATTTTTACGTGTTTTTATTCACGTGCTCTGAAAAGAGCATTTATTATTTGATATGGTGTTTTTATTCACCAGGGTAGTTTTCCTGTCTACTGCCCCGTAGTCATCTCTGGGGAGTAGCCTACTTCCCCATCCCACTTACCGAGAAATATCGGTAAGGATTTACCTCCGGGGTGATGGGGAGTCCATCGGAAAATAAACCAGCGGCGACAGTAGGTGGAGGGGCCTCGTACACCGTTTGCACCTCTCTCTTTTCTTGGGGCGCTGTTGCTGGAGCAAGGGTCAGGAACATTGGTTTTCCCCTTTGATTTTCTAGATGAAAAATTTCACCGGGTATCTCCTTGCCCTTCGCTTTCCTCGTTCTCTTCCCTATGGGCTTGATGGATGTAGTGATTTTGTTCTCCTTGGTGGACATCTTGAAAAAAGGTTTGGAATAATGGTGGCCTTTGAAATCTAGGCCGGGCTATATATGTACTTCGCGCGGACGTCGGCGCCAGCAATCGAAAATATGGAGATAGAAAATTCAATAAAACTCTGGCGTGTGTTTGTTTTGAATTTATAAACGTGTATCATTTTACAATACATACCAGTCCCCCGTAGATTTTTAGTTCTAATTCATCTCAGATAAATCAGGCAGTCGTATTAAAAATTTCAACCATCTAGCGCTTGTCTACGTCGTGATTTTTAATTTTTAGCGGGTTCTCGAGCCGGTACGAAAATACAGAAAACCCGGACCATTGAAAATAAATTCATGTTCTGCTTTAAAAATAGAGCCAGTCTATCACTTATCATTCGATACGAATGCCCTGAAAATTCCAGCTCGTTCCGTTCATGAGAACTGTAGAAAAATGAAGAAAACAGTGCCTTCATTTACGGAAGAACGCACATTCTACGCAGTTGAGTCAATTTTCGTGGCAACAGAGTTGCGTTTGCCCGGATAATAATCTCGTTCAAACCACAGCGCCATCTATACGCTTTGGTGCAAGGGAGACAACTCTGATGCTGAATAATGAATTCCGCTTAAAATAGGCCGGCCGGGTATTCTGTGAATAACCCATACATCGGGGTTTGGCTCTCTCACAGCCCTATGGAGGGTTCTGATAATTATTAGCACTTGATATTGTAGTGTAGCAATGCACTAATTTTATTTTTTATGCTGTTATGAGTCCAGACTATGAATTGATGTACTCGGGGTGCGTCTAAAAAATTAATTGCCGTGTTAAATTAATTTTCCCAGGGTATTTTTTATTTTAACAATTAAAAATATAGAATCGCTCTATATACATGTGTGTCGGGCTAATATTTTTATCATTGTTCAGTATGGCATCGCCGGGCAAAGAGCTCGCGTTCTTTCAAGTCACGTCTAAGGTGCTTCTTATTGTATATGAACATGAATTACACCTTATCGAGGAGCACCCGATCGAAGTGAAATTAATTTTAAGCCTGGACGGGTGGAGGCAATTGACACGTGTCTTACAATCCAAAGAACCCGAAGTCGATTTTATGCCTGTCGGTGTGAATGTGTATCTGCGGCGGAGTAGAGAAGTTTCATTTTTTCCCCGGTTAGAGCAGTGTGGCGGTCACGGTATTGTGCTTTGGCCAGCATTATGGGCGGCGCTGAAAACTGTCATTACAGACGTGGACGATGTACTCTATCCGCACACTGAATCCATCATCACTCGTACCCTCACCTCGGAGTGTACACTAATAATATATTCAGATCGCATCGATCTCATTGATGATGATTCCCGTTGCTGGGGCTCACCTGAGCCCGCCCGTGTGACATTATCTTCCGAAGGCTGGACGACCTTGAAACGCGTGTTATTCGGTGATTTGAATGGTGATGGCATTTACCTGGATCACGATGTATACATTTTTCGCGGCCCTTATTTCGCCCGATTGATCTCTCTCAAACGAGGTGGATTTACACTCGATCCCGAACTATGGACGGCTTTGCAACACAGTGTGCCTGTGGTGGATAAAATATTCTCTGCACACCACCCGCCTCTCACAGAATAGTATAAATACCAGGGGCAGAGACAGAGTGTGTATCAGTTGGACATAGAGAGAGAGAGAGAGAGAGCAAGCATGTCGCTACCACTACGAGCCATTTTGCCTCTTACACCCAGTGTGCGCTTATATGTGTATGCGGATAAAATAAAACTGGCGCAAGACGCTCTATCTATTTATTGGACCCCCGTTGAAATGCTATGGAATCCGGTCACACTACAGCGTGATGGATGGAATAAGTTTAAACGGGTAATGAGCGGAGAATTGAACGGGGAGCTCGTTCATCTGGATAATGCCATGTACGTGTATTTCCTACGACCCCACGGTATACGGATAGGTCGGTACAAAGATACGCGCAGTATCAGCCTAACTCCCTCTCTGTGGGCAGCCTTGAAGACAATAATGCCTATTGTCGACCAATTAATGTCACCGGACGATCGATCCCCTGAGCAATTAGCGTGGGTTCGTGCTATAGAAGAGGCGTTCGCTGAACCGGGTGAAAGACTAGCAGAAATGTGTTTCTGTAAACCAGCTCCTCCTACAGCCGGAAAAAAAAAGGCCTATATGTATAGAATGCAGAGCGGCTAGAGGGTCAGTATCACCCTGGGACGAGACGGACGGGAAGGCGAACTCAGTATCACCCCGGGAAGAGATCGACGGACCTGGGACCAACGAAGTGTGTGATGCGGCGGCAGTCGGGGAAAAAGGAGATTCACCAAGTATTAACTGATTTGTATTATAATCCAACGAGTGCAGCTGCCTATAGTGGTGTGGGGGCATTGACTCGAGCGGCCCCAGGGATCAGTCGAAGTGAAGTGCGAGACTGGTTAAAAACTCAGGACACCTACAGTCTACATCGAGCTGTCCGACGTCATTTTCGTCGTAACCGTGTCATTGTGGGAGGGATCGACGCGCAATGGCAGTCGGATTTAGTGGACATGAGTCGATTTGCACCTCAAAATGATGGATACCGGTACATATTAACCTGTATCGATATTCTATCGAAATATGCCTGGGTCCTACCCGTGCGTACCAAAACAGGAGAGAATCTCATAGCCGCGTTTCAGCAGATTTTCAAGACGGGGCGCAAACCTCTTTATTTACAAACAGATGAAGGCACAGAATTTCTCAACCGACCCTTTCAAGCCTTTCTTAAGAAAAAGAAGGTATTTTTTTTTCATACGTACAATGAGACGAAAGCCTCGGTAGTGGAACGCTTTAATCGGACCTTCAAAGGCCGGATGTACAAATATTTTACAGCTCAAAACACGCGACGCTACCTGGATGTACTCTCTCAACTGGTGCAAGGCTACAATCGGGCTTATCATCGCAGTATCCAGCGAGCGCCCCGTACTGTGACGGAACGGAACGAACATCAAGTCCGTGCTACGCTGTACTCTTCCAGTCCACCCTTGACGGCACCCCGTTACAAACGGGGAGATACGGTACGGATCAGTAAAGTGAAAGGCCAATTTGAGAAAGGCTATTTACCCAACTGGAGTGATGAACATTTTGTCATCGTGCGCCATAAACCTCGACAACCCCACGTCTATCAACTGGAAGATTTACAAGGCGAGAGACTGCAAGGCACGTTTTACGAGTCAGAATTACAACCCATAGTGAAAACACCGAAAGACTACTATACGGTGGAAAAGATTTTGAAAACGGAACGTCGACGTGGGATTCCCTATCATTTCGTCAAATGGCAAGGCTGGCCTCGTTCCTTTAATTCCTGGGTGTCTGGCCGTGACATGAAACGTCTATAAATGCTAACGCCTATCACCCCCCGCCTTCAGTGTAGGATTTGTACCATGGATAGTACACGTCTACCCGTACTGTTAAGAACACGAAAAGCACAAATCGGTACTGTGTTGTGTCTAGTCGTAGTTCTGGGTACGTTATTTACCGGTGTGTTCTACGATTTATCCTACGTGATATCCTGTTTCAACACCCTGCGTTCTCCATCAGTGACCACCACCACGACCCCACGGCCCACCCAGACGTCAAGGGTACGGCACGTCTCAACGCAGACCCCTACGTCTACTCCAGCCCTCAAGTTACTCCCCTACATCCACCCCACCACGACCACGATCCGTACTACGACTACGACTACTCATCCTCCTCCATCATCAGCCCTGAGAAGTGAGCCTTCCACTCTACCCGCTAGTACTACGACACCGCTCAACAGTTTTGAAGTGGACCCCCGTGAATCACACCGTTTACCCCAACAACGGTTTCCCTTCGAGTACTATCCCCTGCGCCGCCAGCCCCCACAACTGGGAGGTGGACTTCTAAAACGTCCAATCACCCCCTTAAAGAAACGATGGACCCACGATGGCAGCATCCCTTCACGTGCCTCATCGCTGGACCGACCGGGTCGGGAAAATCACATTTTGTTCAACGTCTCATCCAACATGGGTCCGCCCTGATTTCACCGCCTCTAGCGCGTATCCTGTGGTGTTATGGCGCTTGGCAGCCCGCGTACGAGGCACTGGCCCGTGTCCCAGGACTCACCTTAGTGGAAGGTTTACCGCCTGAAGATATACCCCCAGACACCTTGGTGGTGGTCGACGATCTCATGACGGAAACGGACAGTCGAATCACCCGGCTCTTTACCAAAGGCAGCCATCATCGTCGATTGAGCATTATCTACATCGTACAGAATCTTTTCAGTAAGAACAAAGAACACCGGAACATTAGTTTGAATGCTCAGTATGTGGTGTTATTCAAAAACCCCAGAGACGCGGCACAAATTACCCACCTGGCTCAACAGATGTACCCTAAGAACACGGCCTTTGTACGAGAAGCCTTTGAAGATGCCACCCAACCTGCTCACGGCTATCTCCTCATCGACTTGAAACAAGACACACCCTCTCCCCTGCGATTGCGTACCCTGATTTTTCCCGGTGAACTACAGACGGTGTACACCCCCAAATGAGAATAAAAGAAGAAGACCATGGTCTCGAGCCTTCATTCAAGCATCATGGCTGCAAGGCTACGCAAGCACGCCGCGGCATTGCGCGTAATGCGCAGCGCGCCCCCGGAAGTGGGCCGGGCCCTAGTGCGCGGCGCGGATCGGGACTTGGTCCGGTGTTTGTGTGAAGTCGCTCATAATCTTTTAAAAGGCAATGTCCCTCTCAGTCCTGTGCAGAAAGGAAAATTGCAACGGCACAAGGCGGGTCTCCGAACATTGGTCAAGAAAACGGGCAGTGTCAAGCAGAAGAAACAGGTGTTACAGCGCGGTGGATTTCTCGGCGCACTCCTGGCGCCCTTAGCCGCTACGGTACTAGGCCCGTTACTCGGGTCCATCTTGGGAGGACGCTAACAGCATGGAGCATACGAAAAAAATGATGCTGGTCGAACCTCGACTGTTACAGAGTTTACAATCGCCCTATCCCGTCCCGGCCACCGTGCAAAAACTCCAGTCGCTGGATGAAGAAATGAATAATATACTGCAACGTCGACTGCCCGATCACGAGAAAATTCAACTCTACCATCATACGCTGAACCAGTACCAGACATTTATGGATCAATATAGAGGAGGGGGCGGCAGTAGTACTAGTACCCCACCACCCACTACTACCCCACCTCCATCACCTCTACCCTCACCTCAGCTGGAAGAAGAAGTGTTGAGCAGTGTGCCTAAAGCCTACAAGACCAAGGCCCGTTTATTGTTGGAGCGGGTGAAACAGCATGCCGATATGAGTTGGAACAATGAAGGAAAACTACTGATTCGAAACCAAGTGGTACCGGGGTCTCATATCACCGATTTGATCAATGATATGGTGCGTTCTCGCAAACACTCTAATCCGCCGGGCTGGGAAGTCTTTGCGCGGGGCTTAAAAGATTCGCACATCCCACAAGAATTGGTAGGAAATCCTAGCCGTTGGGCCTTTATGCAGCAATCGACCCACACCCGACATCAACCACCACCATCACCACCACGACCCTCCACCTCTTGGTCTCCCATGTCATCCCCCAAAACACCACGGAGGAAACCTAACCATTCTAAGTTACAGCGACGATCACCACGCGGCCGTAAAGCACCCAAGGTCTGGGAATCCCTATAAAAAACCGGTGCAGAAGCCAGAACCACTCAGTCGTCATCATCATGTTTTACCTGACGTTACCCAGTAATAGTTCACTCGATGTGTTTCCTGACAACACCTTGACCAAGTATGTCACTCAATTACCTCAACCGTTACATTTACCGGGCCGATGGGAATGTGGACTGGTAGATATTCAATATCCTTACTCGTGGTATAACGTACAAGACCAAGACATATGGTACGAAGTGACCTACGAAGATAAAATCTACAGACTGACTCTCCCCCCAGGCCAATACGATACGCCCCAGAAGTTCATACAGGGTCTGATGGACTTGATGGAGTACAACACTCTAAAGGAGAGCATAGAAGAAGCAACACAACTGATATCCTTGCGCTTCAGGAGAAACGTGTTCTTCGGTGTTAACGCACACAACGACAAGAGCATTATCATACTGACCGGTGCCGTGAATATGAAACTCAGTCCTACACTCACGCAAATGTTAAGGATGCCTCACAACGTGCTCAAGGGGACCACCATTGTCAAGGGTACTCAGTTGATGGATATGAAAGTAGGTATGTACGGACTGTACGTCTACTCGGATGTCGTGGACAGCCATATTGTGGGTGATATGAACACACCTCTATTACGCGTGGTGCCCATTAGCCAGACGTATGGCGAACAAGTCACCTACAGTTTCAACCCTATCATGTTCCTGCCCGTACGCCATACCGATATCGAGACGATCACGGTGGATATAAGAGATGACACGGGACGCCCGATCCCATTCGAACGAGGAAAAGTGGTGCTGACACTCGCTTTCCAACAAACCCGCTCTCCTCACTTCGTATAATATGTACGTGCCTTACCAGTGCCATACACCCAGCTATGCCGACTACTACAAGAAACAAACGGGAGGAGGCATGCCCATGTTTAGCGGGGCACGCATGCAACGAGGTCACGGATTGGGAAACATACTGGGCAGCATTGTGAAAACGTTTTTACCCATGGTGACACGGGGTGTGAAAGCGGTGGGAAAACAAGCGGTACGCAGTGGATTGCGCGTGGCCGGTGATGTGATGGAAGGCACAGCACCCCGACAAGCCTTCAAACGACGGGCTAAAGAAGCCGGAAGTGTATTGATCGCCAAAGCCCTTAAAAGACAAACACCGACACCGCGAAGAGTCAGTCAACGGCCAACACACCGACGACGTACACCTCAGAGGAGAACAAGGACTAAGCCCCAGAAGAAAAAGAAGAGGAGTAGTAGGAGAGATATCTTCGCATAATGGCTTTCATTCACTCCGAGTCATGTCCGTCTACCAACAGTGAATTGGATTTGTGGACTATTCCACCCACTCAAACCAGTGTAGCCGAAGGACGTTGGGTAGAACATCGACCCCTGGCTAGCCTGACGGGCGTGGGTCCCATAGAATTTACCATTGAAAACAAAGATACGGCCTACCTGGATTTAGCCCACACCTACTTGTACGTGAAAGCTAAAATAACGAACAAGGACGGGACGGACCTAGTGGCCACTGCGAATGTATGCCCGGTGAATCTTTGGCTGCACTCCATGTTCCAACAGGTGGATATCAGTCTGAACGATAGACTCATCAGTACGTCCACCAATACGTATGCGTATAGAGCCTACCTGGAGACGCTGTTGTCGTACGGCAGTGATGCCAAACTATCACACTTACAATCTGCGCTGTACTACAGGGATACACCCGGATACCAGAACATCCTACTCCCTGGCAATACTGGGTACGCCAGACGCAAAAAATTAGCAAAAGAAAGCAAGTCCGTCGATATGATGGGACGACTGCACGCCGATCTGTTCATGCAAGACCGCTACATGATGAACGGTGTATCCATCAAGATCAAGTTGATCCGTGCCTCACCTATGTTCGCCTTAATGGCCGCGGCCGCGGGGGAGGAAGCTATTGATTACAACATCATCATTGAAGATGCAGCCCTGTTTGTGCGTACGGTAGATTTGCAACAGGGGGTGTTGCTGAGTCACATGCAAGCCTTAGCGAAAAAACCAGCCCTGTATCCCATCCGACGCGTACAGACCAAGGTGTTCTCGGTGCCCGCAGGTACGATGATGGCCAACAGAGAATTTATTTCTTGGAGATCTGCCTAAACGTCTTACCCTGGCGTGTGTGACCAACACCACATTCAATGGAAATTGGGCTGAGAATCCGTTCAAATTTGATCATTTCAACATCAACTTTGTGGCACTGCACGTGGCCGGCCATCAAATTCCAGCCCGGCCCTTACAACCGGACTTTACTAACGGAAACTATGTGCGGACCTACCTGAACCTGTTTACAGCCACAGGACAAAACAACCAGGACGAAGGCAATACCATCAGTCGAAAAGACTTTGGCAATGGGTACACATTGTTCGCCTTTGACCTCACCCCTACCTTGGAACACGATCATCAACTGGCTTTACTGAAGAAAGGAAACCTACGGTTGGAACTGCGTTTCTCCGTCCCTCTACCCAGCACCATTAATGTGATTTGCTACGCCGAGTTTGACAACGTCATCAGCGTGGATGAGCAAAGAAACGTGCTGTGTGACTTCTCCAGCTAAACAACATGGATACAGAACAGCTGATGGACATACTCCAGCGAGATCCCCAGATCCCCTTTCGAGGTGTGTTTCCACGCAATGTGTTTCCCACCCACTCCACCACGCCAGCAGCCTACATCCTAAATACAGACACGAAGAGTCGACCCGGTGAACATTGGATAGCGGTGTACGTGGACACCCTAGGTGAAGGCGAATATTTTGATTCCTACGGACTTGCACCCCTCCATGCCGATTTGGTGAAATTCATGGACGTCTCTACGACAGAGTGGCGTTGGAATACGCAAAGATTACAAGGCCCCTTGAGTAGTGTGTGCGGACAGTACTGTGTGTTTTATCTCACTCACCGGAGTAGAGGACATTCTATGCCCACCATTGTACATATGTTTGATGATTATTGTCAAGCCGAAGACCGGGATGTCCTCGTCTATGACTGGACGGCCTCTCGTTTTAATGTGCATGCTCCATTTCTCTGGTTAACTTAAAAAAATGTACTGCGCGCGCGCGCGCAGACCACTATTATTATTATCACATTATATTGTTATGACGTTGTTGTTCTGACGTTCATTGTTGAATAAATTGATGAAAAAAACACAACAAAAATGATTTGACTTTTTCTCTCTTTATTTAAGTCAACAAGAATAAGTTACTCTATACAAAAATAGAAATACAGGGTACAAATAGTAGGGATATGTACACATAGAATAGTAGTGATTAAGGTACAAAAAAAGTTTGTCAAGAGTAGGATTCGAACCTACGCGGGGTTTCACCCACCAGCACTTACGCACCGGCGCCTTAGACCACTCGGCCATCCTGACTTTTACAGTTTTATAACTCGTGTATCCACAGTTAATGTTCCACATTTTTACAAGTCCAAGTAGGTAGTGCTCACACCGTCGGCCAATACTTTTCGTTTGGGGTAAAAGAAAGTAAAGGCGTCTCTTTGCTGGATATAGGTCCGCATTTGGTGGTCGACGACCCGGAATCCTCGGTTAGTGCCACTCGCACTGGCCTGGCTTTCCAACACACCCAGGTAGAGCGCTTTGTCTATGTTAGGATCGCGCCGGCTCACTCCTTTGCAGCTAAATTTATTTTCCTCGCCTCCATCTCCCCCGTAACAGTAGTAGGTCTTGGAGGAGAGCGCAATCATAGCATCTCCGCTCCACTCCAGCTTGAAGAGCCCCGGTGTCCGCTTGTCGTAGGTGTAGTGATCGCGTCGGGGTAACCTAGCAGCAGCCTACCGCTCTGTGGATCGAGGAGCCATGTAGGTGTATTATGATACGCTCCAACCGGATAGACTCGCTTGACACTGTTGTCACAGATTTTCTCGTGGCGATGTAAGCTGTAAGACTGTTTAAACACACGATGGCATTGAGCACAACTGAAAGACTGAGCGTACAGGCTAAAATTGGTAATGAGCGAAAAATGACTCACGCCATTGTCATCGAACACATTCACTTTCATCGTAGCAGCATACCGTTCTGTTGATCGACGAACCAATTCAGCCACAAATGTATCGTCCTCCTCCCGTCGTAATCGATAAACAAAGATATTAATATCGAACAGTGTTTCCACGTCATCTAAATTCTTAAACGGCACTCCACGGAAGTGCCGCTCATCCATGTCTTGCTGCTCTAAATACTCTTCCCAATAGTGATCGACCACTTTGTCACAAGCCTGGGGGTTACACTGGTCCAGATGCACGGCCAAACACCGAAACAGACATTTCCGGTCTTTGTAGGGCCCATGCTCCCCTCCTGTTAATCCATACAGGCCGGGTCAACGAATCAACCACGGGGGGAGTTGTACAGGAGCACCGATCGGGTGATCTCGCATTTTCGTGACGAAAAATGTAACGTTAGTGACCATTTCCACAAGCCATTGGGTATTGGGACGTTGCAGGCGGGCCCACTCCAACGGGTCTAATGTAGTGAGTTGCTCGACCACCGGCTCCAGAGAAATCGCACCCGTGATGGTGAATGGCTGGTCAAACACATACGAATTGTTACTGGGATAGAAATACCGCAGTTGGTCTGTCTGTTTATGCCGTAAGATATAGCCAAATGTGACATTCAACTTATAGGCTGTCACCTGATCTTTGAAAATGTTCTCGGCATATGTAGTGAGATACGTGCGGTCCTCCAGGCGAAAATTGTATAAGTCCAAAAGACGACGATCACGGTGAAAACAATGGCGTATGGTAGCCCAGTGTCGTTGATAAATGGCCCTGACACGTACATCTTCAGGCAAGACTTCAACCGGAGGTGCGGCTAGGTCCAAGGGGAAATCCGCTCCACGTCTCATGCTTACTCGAAAAAGTAAATGGATGGCTGTGCTGGCTGCGTGGGTGGCTGGCTGGCTGGCTGGCTGGCTGGGAGACAGGTCAGGTAAGTCAGATTGAATATGAGGTCTGATGAGCTGCAGGACTGTCTCGATGTACTTCTCAGCTATATAGGTCGACACCTGGTAGGTCAGAGTTTGCCTAATTGTACTGGCAACTGATCACGTGACCTCCCCGTGATGACAAATACCCAGAACCAAGTCAGTACATGCATCCCATAGTCCCAGGTCACGCCCGATTCACGCAGACCGGAAGTGACGTCATACACCTGCGCACAACCGTGATGGAAAAACCCAGAACCAAGTCAGTACATGCATTCCATACAGGCAGAATGCAGGCAGGCAAGCAAGGCAGGGATGCAGGCAGGCAGGCAGGCAGGCAGGGAGACAGGTCAGGTCAGGTAAGTCAGATTGTATACACCCCTTTCCCTAAAAATGGACTCCTTTTATATCCAATTGACCGCATTTGCATATTTTCAGGGACAACAGGCCGCCATTTTGAAACACACCACCCTAACACACACAAACATGCCGCCATCTTGAAAACGACATAGGCAAAGACCTCATTTGCATATTTTCAGCGGACAACAGGCCGCCATCTTGAAACCGACCACCCCTAACCTACAAAAAACAGGCCGCCATCTTGAAAACAGTGGGGAAAAACCCAGAGACCTCATTTGCATATTTTCAGGGGGACAACAGGCCGCCATCTTGAAACCGACCACCCCTAACCTAGAAAAAACAGGCCGCCATCTTGAAAATATGCAAATGAGGACCGAAACAAGTGCAATTGACCGCCCCCTACAAAAACAGGCCGCCATATTGAATCCGACCACCCCTAACCTAGAAAAAACAGGCCGCCATCTTGAAAATATGCAAATGAAGGGTGAAACAAGTGCAAGTGTCCGCACCTACAAAAACAGGCCGCCATCTTGAAACCGACCACCCCTAGCCTAGAAAAAACAGGCCGCCATCTTGAAAATATGCAAATGAAGGGTGAAACAAGTGCAATTGGCCGCCATCTTGAATCCGACCACCCCTAACCTAGAAAAAACAAGCCGCCATCTTGAATATACCCAATGCACCCAATGACCTCATCCTACAAAAAACAAGCCGCCATCTTGAAGCCGACCACCCCTAACCTAGAAAAAACAAGCCGCCATCTTGAAAATATGCAAA
The DNA here is from genome assembly GCA_036873755.1 of Hanleya hanleyi. Lineage (NCBI taxonomy): Eukaryota > Metazoa > Mollusca > Polyplacophora > Lepidopleurida > Hanleyidae > Hanleya > Hanleya hanleyi. Next base: position 11,104 of record JAVTVY010056987.1, on the reverse strand, counting down.
TGAGGACCGAAACAAGTGCAATGGACCGCCATCTTGAAACCGACCACCCCTAACCTAGAAAAAACAAGCCGCCATCTTGAATAGTACCTATGCACCCAATGACCTCATTTGCATAAAACTAAGCCGCCATCTTGAAGCCGACCACCCCTAACCTAGAAAAAACAAGCCGCCATCTTGAAAATATGCAAATGAGGACCGAAACAAGTGCAATGGGCCGCCATCTTGAAACCGACCACCCCTAACCTAGAAAAAACAGGCCGCCATCTTGAAAACAGTGGGGAAAAACCCAGAGACCTCATTTGCATATTTTCAGGGGGACAACAGGCCGCCATCTTGAAACCGACCACCCCTAACCTACAAAAAAAAAAAGGCCGCCATCTTGAAAATATGCAAATGAGGACCGAAACAAGTGCAATTGACCGCCCTACAAAAAAAACAGGCCGCCATCTTGAATCCGACCACCCCTAACCTAGAAAAAACAGGCCGCCATCTTGAAAATATGCAAATGAGGCGCGAAACAAGTGCAATTGGACGCACCTACAAAAACAAGCCGCCATCTTGAAGCCGACCACCCCTAACCTAGAAAAAACAGGCCGCCATCTTGAAAATATGCAAATGAAGGGTGAAACAAGTGCAAGTGTCCGCACCTACAAAAACAGGCCGCCATCTTGAAACCGACCACCCCTAACCTAGAACAAACAAGCCGCCATCTTGAAAATATGCAAATGAGGACCGAAACAAGTGCAATGGGCCGCCATCTTGAAGCCGACCACCCCTAACCTAGAAAAAACAAGCCGCCATCTTGAATATACCCAATGCACCCAATGACCTCATTTGCATATTTTCAGGGGGACAACAGGCCGCCATCTTGAAACTGACCACCCCTAACCTAGAAAAAAAAGGCCGCCATCTTGAAAATATGCAAATGAGGACCGTGAAACAAGTGCAATTGACCGCCCCCTACAAAAACAGGCCGCCATCTTGAATCCGACCACCCCTAACCTAGAAAAAACAGGCCGCCATCTTGAAAATATGCAAATGAGGCGCGAAACAAGTGCAATTGGACGCACCTACAAAAACAAGCCGCCATCTTGAAGCCGACCTCCCCTAACCTAGAAAAAACAAGCCGCCATCTTGAAAATATGCAAATGAGCACCCAAACAAGTGCAATGGGCCGCCATCTTGAAACCGACCACCCCTAACCTAGAAAAAACAAGCCGCCATCTTGAATAGTACCAATGCACCCAATGACCTCATTTGCATAATAGGCCACGCCCCCTCATCACCCATGACAACCGACCCAACCGCCCCATCCAACACCCATCAACCAATCAGAATCAAGCTTACATAACAACAATTGTGACGTCATAGTTACATCCGGGTGAAATTAGGTCTGCCTTGCGGTACTACTACTACTCGTATACTTTGTACGGATCACGTTATGGTGAGACAAAACCCGTCTGAATTAACTTTGATACAAAACAAGTAAAGCGACTCGTCACTATGGAATAATAGCATATTCACATTTTACCGGATTTTGGCTACTATGAGAATCCATTTCAGCTACTTGAGATAAGAAAGGAAATATTTTCAACATGCTTGAATGATAGGGAGGGCAGATTCGGCGATTACGTACAAACTTGATCGAATTTGGCATTTATCTTTATAACGAAAAATATTTCAAAATCAATTTTCATTTTGCCTTTTTGCCCCCCCCCCCCCAAAAAAAACCAGTCCGCATGATCTGCTTGATATGTTTAAAAAAATAATGGAATTATTCAGCTACCATTGAACTTTTTTTCGTAACACTGCAACGAGACTTAGGAAATAAGTCTTACAAGCATCTAAAGCTGATCATTTCGGCGTGTTTTAGCTCATTTGCATAATCCCGTATATATAGAAAAATCAATATCGCGTCCATTAGGGGACATCAGAATTGTCGGAGTTTTGTTCCTTCAAAAGGCAGGAAACTATTTTATTTCACCTATACTCCCCATTCTCTAACATACCGATCACTTTTTGTGCCTGGCGATGTGACGTCACCGTAACGCCATGAAGGCGGTCATCTTTGCTTTTTTCACCTTGACTTGGGATAGCGAACATATTCGAATCAAAAATGACCTGTATCCCTTATTAGCCTACTGCATGCCCCCACAGACCCAGCATTGTCAAACATATCAATTACGTGTTTTTGTTGTTGTTTTTCCAGACCGATGAGTTATTTATTCATTGTCCTGACCATATCACTCCAGACCGCGACTGCATTTTCAGGTAACACTTTATTTGTGTCTCTTACCTGCTATATATACCTACGTACTGTACTGGTAATCTGGTAGTTTCAATTATCAAAACACAAGAATAATGACATTTTTATTCAGGGATATCTGATAGCATTGTGTTCTCATGCAATGTGCAGATCTGGTGGACGAAATTTTTAATCTGTTAAGCGTAATCGTATTAAACGGGATTTCGTTCTTCCAGTCAATCCACATAATTCCAGTAGGCACAGTTCTCTAACAATATTTCGGATAGAGGGAATCAAGAGATTTTTACTTGGTTTTACAGGATTCTATAGCGATGACAGCGGTAGACGTAGGCCTCAATATTCACCACTTACAAAATCTTACGGCCATGGACTATTTAACCCTTACCGTCCTCCGTGTGGGAGACAACCTCCATCACATAACCCCAAACCATTCCCGATACTGGGGCGTTATACCAAGCCCACAACATACCCAGAGCCATTCCTCTATCCGGAACCTCAACCATTTCCTAATCCTCACCCACACTCTCAACTGCCAACTGATCCGAAGCCACATCCATACTTAAACCCTCGACCATATGCCAACCTTTCCCCAAATCCTTACCCACACCATGCACCTGCTCCGGAACCTTCAACATACAATAAACTGTACCCATATCTGAAAACATACCCCATCCCACAATCCCAAACTAATCCGGAGCATTTCTCCTACAATGAACCAAAAACTACTTATCCCAAACTCCAAATAAACCCTTCTCAGTATCCATATCCTCCCAATGTTCCAAAGCAAAAACTAAACCCATTTGCCAACTCTATACCAAAGCGTTACCCCGATCCTGAAGTATACCCTAAACCCGGGCCGCACTATCAATCCCGAACTGTCCCAAATCTAGGCCCCTATCCACCATCCAGACCCGTGCTGTCGTACAGCATATGCGACAGCTGCCGTTTCAAGAATGGAGTCGGATATGTTCCATTCCCCAATGACTGTCAGGCTTTTATCCAGTGTCAACAGTATGGTGGCAACAGGCTGATGCCAAGGAAGCAAAAATGTCCCCATAACTTGTTCTGGAATCAGGAAATCCTGACATGTGACCACCCAACGAATACCAAGTGTCAATGGGGTAAGAATTACGTTGTGAAAAATAATAATAAATAAGATAATAGTCCATTTGTCAGTTCTCTGATCGCTACAGGCCAGCGCATATTAAAACGGAGAAAAAAATAAGGAATCTGACAACGCAGATAGAATGTGTGAGTCTTCATCGGACAAGTATGCGCTCTTATGGAAAAGAAATGGGAAAATAAGTAAAACGATGATTATACGAACTGGGATGAAGAGATATCAAATATAATTGCCATATACCGGACCTAGAATCACTTTATCCACCAATGATTCAATATTTCTTTCCAGCCTTTTCGAATAACTGGCACATTTGCTAGATTATCCCGTTGTTTTCATGGGAGCAATATTGCGCACTGGTGGGTAATGATCGCGGTTACTTAAAACGATAAGAAATCGTTTCGAAATGTTTCGAATAAATTAAGACCTGTTGTTTCTTCTAAATGGCCCAAATACAATAAGACCTCTTATTTCTTCCAACTGTTTCTTATGCAATAGTTAGTGTAGTAAAATGTAGATGCAGATAAATATCTTTTACGTACCAATTGAAATAAGGGTGCTTGAAACAAAATAGTTATCTCTTCTCATTCTCAGACCCATGTTTGACAACCAAAGGGATGACATCGCCTGTCTATGGTAACTGTGCTGCCTATCACCAATGCGACCACAACCAAAGAACCAGCGCTATTTTCTGCTGCGCCTACGGTTACCGCTACGAGAGAGATTACGGCTATCATGGTTACAGCAAATTTGGGCATCTCCCATGTGTGAAGGCCTCTGACTGCAATGATAGATGCGGACCAAAAAAAGAGTCAACAAAGAATGAAGGTGAGAATTACAATTTTACCTCTTTATATACTTCTGCCAATCCAGATTGCACCAAAGGCTAATGGCACTCATCAAATTATTCTGAGAAATAGTAAATGACAGATCAACAGGCTGGCGTGTAACTGGGATATAACCTCTTTGTTTAGTTAATTTGATACAACAGAAAGGTTCACGACATTTGATGATATATTTACATGAAATAACCATACATATAGATCGATTTATAATTTGTAATGATATTTAACGTCAAATTCTTAGCTGTACGCATATATAGTATAGGGTGGTCTCACTAACACCTCCCCACCAATGTTAATGTAGCTCATCATTATAAGGTGTTCACTCTTGCTGTTCAATCCAGTCTGCAGACGTTTCCCCGTCCCTGGGTTTCCCACCAAATACCAAGAGGTGGTCAACTATAGGGAATTCATTCGACCATGTGCGCCAGGCACTGCCTTCGTGCAAGCCAAATGTGGGTGCTCTGTGACCTTCAAACTACCCTCAGCAAAAGGTATGAAGTGACGCGAACTGTTCACTCTTCCCTAAACAAAGGTTTGAACTCGTACAATATCTAACCGGAGAAAACTCGGCTCTATGAGATAGACATACAAACAGAACTTTGAACTTTAGCTTGACTTTTGTTTTGCTAGAAAAAAATTGAAAATTCGTAATTATTCTATATATATACTGATCTACAAGTTCCGTGAGTAACCACTAATGTTTTTGTTATACAGGATGTAAACCCACGGTGTTCATCGACTTTAAGTACGACATAAAAGATGTTTCTGGTAACTGGTTGTCCGTCGGCAATGAATGGAACGGAGTCAAGAGCATCAAGGTACCGTGGCCGGAGGACGGTTACGCCGGAGAATTTCACAATGCAAAACTGATTTTATGGCGCTTCGCCAACGCTCCACTGGGACCTCCACTCAAAATAGATTTCTCCTTCCTCGAGAAGCCTTTAGGCAATATGCGTACTGGAGAAAAGGAAACCCTGGTCAGCAACGGAGACTGTGGGAAGAAACCATCAGTGGCGATTGTCTTCGATCGTACTTCACGGACCGTCTCAGCTCTTGTCGATACACAAGATGGATATGGCAAGACCGCCATTGTATCAGTTCCGTACGCTGTAAGTTATTGCTCGTAATTGCACGTTTAAATATCTACTTTTATTAAGCAATGAAATGCAACATCAAGCTTGAGTATGTTAATCTTTGTTCGTATTACAAAAAGGTTAACTTGTTTAGAATACAAAATCAAGCCCCATTCACATATTATTGACATTCCTCCCATCAATTCAATCCATCCCAGTTAGACTTTAATCTGAATTGACTTGAGCTTTCAAAATGCTGCTTTAGGGTGTGTGCATTCGAAATTTCACGACAACGTGTAACACACCAAGCCACATTCGCATTTGAAACACTTACACGTAGCTATCATGTATCGTTTTTCACATATTCTTTCAGCCGGAAGAGTACAAACACGTCAGTTACCTTTATGACGGGAGATACTTGATTCTATCCGTCAACAGTGCATCGTCACGGAAAACCGTTTTGGGCCGGTGTCAGGTGAGATTCCATACAATAATAAATCTAGAGCAAAGTATATCCGTCCAATCGTGGGCCCCCTCCTTTCTAAGCACCAGCCAACTGAGACAGTTTTCAGCCGATCTTTGCCCAGTTCTGCTCTTCTATTGGTCAGTTGTGTTGAATGAGAGAGATTTGATTTTGTTGGTAACCAGCTCGTTCATTTTTCATTGACAGCTGCATGTACATATGCTCTTGAGGTCGACGAACGAGGAATACAACACTTAGTTGATATATTACATGTCACTATTTGAAAGCGCCCATATTTGATATACCGTATTGGACGCTTAATGTTCAGATCAGGGGTATATCTCAGTTTATCACAGGGTTTACCGATATGTTAATCTTTGATTTACAATATTCCCAGGTGGAATCAGAGTGGTACAGTGCGCTCTTAGTCTCGGGGAAATCAAAGGCGGGACACCATTCTACGGTCTATTAGATGACGTGAGTATGAGAACATTCAAAATACACTTAACTTCCACACTATAAAAAAAACAACGGTTTACCTTCTCCCGCTAATGGGGTAAACTTGTTTGTAAATTCACACCGATTGCCCCTGTAAAACATAGGAGGACGTATCTGACAGGATACCTCTCCACTCTGCTTGAGATCAATCCGATGGACCACTGGTGATGCCAACACCCCCTCCATCATCCATCGTCTAACGTTACACGTTGCAGAAGCTACACTCTCTTTCTTCTGTCGACTGTCGTTATTTGACATTTTAATATCTGTAATAAATTATCCGTCAGTATAGATATGCTCACACGCACATCTGCTAATTCAGATGTTAACATCGCCGACGTTCATAAAGTTAGACCGCGGTTCTCAGTTCGCAGTTCGTTATTCAAGGGGATCAATTATTTCTTCAGAGATAGAAATCTGTATTTTTTTATAATTACACCTTATGTAAGATAGACGAGTTTTGATTGGTTTTAACAGGGGCATTTACGGCAAATTCTCATCCACAAGTCATTCTCACTCGACTGTCAGGGGCAGCGGGAAATTTGCCTTCCGTTGCCTTGGCAGCGGGGTATTTGCCTAAAAGTATTTGCCGAATTATCCCGCCGCCGATTATCTCCCCTGGTGGCGATCTTTGCCGTCTTGTTTGTAAACAAACATGACAGCGTCCGCAGACGACAGATTGCTGACGAGCCTTTGCTGGTGATGAGATCGACTTGTTTCTGAGTAGCGTAATGCTCGAGCCCCTTGGGGAGTGTGGCTGTCGGTAGTCGATGGGAATTGAGCCATCTCCGACAGGCCGCACCCCCTGAGGACCGACATTGCGACGATGGTGTCATCTCATGTAATGAAGCTTGGGGAGAGAGGGGATTTATTAATATGCTTTGTGTGGCAAATAAAGTTCGGTTCTATTTGATGTTACTTTGTATTATCTTTCTGTCTTCATCTATGCTTCTGTTTAGCATATGCGGTGTAATACTACAGATATACCAGGCAAAATAACCTCGCTGACGCTCGGGAAATTTTCTATGGTCTTGACCGGGATATATCGTAAATACACCCCCGAAACCTGGTATATTATAAGTACTTTGAACTCAACTCTTCATAGCAAGAGAGAATGTTATGCTTTATATCTTTGCATATTCATACCCCCAATCTGACCCCAGGGGGCTCTGCTAGGGACGCTGCTACGAGTCGCTGAATGACTGGTCCCCGAGAATAACGAAATGCGAATTGCGAACCGCGGTCTAACTTTATGAACGTGCATCACTGTTAAAAAAAAATCTAAAAATCATTGAAAATCGCAAGATTTGTGATTGAAATATGAAGGGAACAATACAATGTGTCGCATTGCAAAGCAAGGCAGAATGTCACGTTCATTGACCCAAAAAGTATGAAATCATAAAAAAAAATTGTTTGTAAGTGAATACATTAGTGGGAGACAATATGTCGAATACCAAACCAGAGGTGAAGAGGCAAATGGTCAGCGCCACCAGGGAACAAATATCATGAAATCGCTGAGCATTTCGTCTGCGTCTTTCCTTTATTTCAAGGTATGATCTCATGGTTCACAATCCCTACATAGTCATAATTACATGGATGTAGTCATTCGACCTGTATGTGGGCAAGTTGGGGAATAAGAGCTTGGCAAGCGTCGGGCCTTCCAGACAATTCTTGTGAATATGAATTCGCGCTCGCTCAGTATGTATCCTGTTTCAGTATGAATCGTTTATCACGTGTGACGGTGACAACCCTCATAAATTTCCATAAGATGTGTTGATCATTGCATGTTCCTAATTTTCATCAATTGTAATTTTATCTCTAGTAAAAACAATGACCAGATGTAGGTCAAATGTACATGGTCACTACAGGCCAGTTATGAGAATCCATTGAGGATCGATGACAAAGGTGAAAAACGAAGGTCATTGTCACTGGCTATCAAAAACTCAATGAAATAGGACATTCTCGTAGATTTCTTTCCAAAGGACGTAGTCCACCATATTTTAACGTATTATGTACGAGTAATTTTCTGTTCATTTACATTTTCAGTTCAAACTGTGGTTGTGCCTGGGACAAACATCTCCCTCACCAAAAATTGCATTTCGCCCATCACCGAGTCCATCCCGTCCTGCACCAAATAGGTTGCCGCCCAGTGCTTCTCCACAAGTGCCTCGACTATTTCCTTCTCCAGCCAGACCATCCCGTCCTGCACCAAATCCATCGCCGCCTAGTGGTTCTTCACATATACCTCGACCATTTCCTTCATCACCGAGTCCATCCCGTCCTGCACCAAATCCATCGCCGCCTAGTGGTTCTCAACATATACCTCGACCATTTCCTTCATCACCGAGTCCATCCCGTCCTGCACCAAATCCATCGCCGCCTAGTGGTTCTTCACATATACCTGGACCATTTCCTTCATCACCGAATCCATCCCGTCCTGCACCAAATCCATCGCCGCCTAGTGGTTCTTCACATATACCTCGACCATTTCCTTCATCACAGAGTCCATCCCGTCCTGCACCAGTTCCATTGCCATCCAGCGCTTCCCCACAGATGCCTCTTCCATTTCCTTCATCACCGAGTCCATCCCGTTCTACGCGAAATCCAGTGCCGCCTAGTGCTTCTAATGCTACTCCTCAGATGCCTCAACCATTTCCATCATCACCCAGTCCAGCCCGTCCTGCACCATATCCGTTGCCGCCTAGTGCTTCTCCAAAGATGTCTCAAGCAGACAACCAACAGTATCATCCACGGGTAACAGACAACCAACATTATTATCCACAAAAACTAGATAAACAGCAATATCCTCCACAGAAACCAGACAACTAACAATATCATCCACGGGTACCAGACAACCAACAATATCATCCACGGGTACCAGACAACCAACAATATCATCCACGGGTACCAGACAACCAACATTATTCCCCACAGAATCTAGATAACCAGCAATATCCTCCACAGAAACCAGGCAACTACCTTTATCGTCCACTGGCATGGGAACCCAGACCACCAACAATATCCTCCACAGAAACCGGACTACCAACAACATCATCGATAGAACCAGCAATTTCCTCCTGAAAATGAAGACTATCCGCCATATTTTCCTCAGAACCCGTATCAGTCACATCATCCATAAGATTATCGACCCCATCGATATCCTCCAACCAAGACAACGAACGTTGACGATCAGTATCCTCAATAGCACAGTGAAACAATCTGGACGAGAATGAATTTACCTAGCAAATCCTGTGAGTGCTGTAAATGCGATAATCACCAAAACTAACTATACATGAACAGTTTTCGTTCAACCCAAAGCTTTATTTTTTGGTGATTACGTTCAATCTCTGGCTTTATTTATCCAATATACGCTGTATATGAATTCGATTCATTTAATACTTGTAGTTTAACCTAGAAAGGTTTTGTATCGTTACATTGTGAAGTTACTGTAAATCAAGAGCATTTCAAGTATTTCCAAAAGCGATACGAAGACAGCACATTTACACAAATGCAACGCGAACAGATGTGTTTCCGTTTGATGTTGGGACATAACAAAAATCACAGAGATGTGCGACAGGAAAACACTTTTGTTTTAGTTTTTAAGCGATTCTAAATACGACACTTAAGAAGTTGTCAGATGCTCTCCTTAGCAATCAATAAAGGATCTATAGCAACCTCGGCGCTCTTGTTAGTTCCGACAGTGAAAGCGCATATTTAGGTTATAAGGTGCAATGTGTATCTATGTTGATCATGTTTTATTCCAAAGCTTCTACTTTTAACCAAGATCGCTTACTAAGTGGCAGATAGCGGCTTTTAGCATATGTATCATTGGTATATTATCGTTTATCTGTGATATTGTAATATCTCTACAGATGATCAGGAATAAATTGCTTTTGCTTTTGAAGAAGAACAGCTTTGTTTTCAATATATATGATTGAGATTGGTCAAAAACGGATATTCGTGGAAGAAAACAAACCGACAATAAGCCGACTCATATGGCTCTTACTAAAGGACGGCGGAAAGGCAGGCCGCCGGCGGAAAGGACGGCGGTGGATAAAAACATATGTTACAAGGCTTGGCGGGGGATAATTTGTGCCTAGATGTATTACTTGTGTAAATTTATACCGATTTCATATATTTGCAGGTACCCACAACGTCGTATGGTCACATGGATGTCGGATAATACTGTGACGGCTAGCGAAAATCAAAATGGCGGCCGCCATTTTGATTTTCGCTAGCCGTGACGGCCGTGAAGTATTATCCGACATTCATGTGACCATACGACGTTGTGGGTACCTGCAAATATATGAAATCGGTATAAATTTACACAAGTAATACATCTAGGCACAAATTATCCCCCGCCAAGCCTTGTAACATATGTTTTTATCCACCGCCGTCCTTTCCGCCGGCGGCCTGCCTTTCCGCCGTCCTTTAGTAAGAGCCGACTCATATCAAATTTCCCAAATGATAAATATGACTGAAAGGCAGAATAATGAAGTGTGAATACCGATAATGCAAATCGACTCTCACATAAAGGATATATGATCGCTATATGACTGAAATATTGCTGATCAAGGGGGTAAATTTAACTCTCTCTATCATCGCAATAGATAATGCGAGAATGATAGCTTGATAACAATAACCAGTACCCTGGAAACCTTAATTCAATATTGCAGAATTGTGTTTCGGACACGTCGGACCCTGCACGGCGTACCTCGTCAAAATTATTGCAGTTAATATTCTTTAAAGATCAGGCACAAAATGAGCCAGTGATATTTCAGTATGCCTTATTTTAAGAAAATTCTTCAATTCAACATTGTGATCGCTTGCGTCTTAAAA
>JAVTVY010056986.1:0-30850 GCA_036873755.1 Hanleya hanleyi | reverse complement strand
AATTATGTTACAATATAATTCCAATAGATTTTAGATTCAGTTTTTCTTCAGAAGATCGTAAGTTTCCATTGCATACGGTATGCCATCGCTCACTCCAGTTGTCCATTACTTCCACTGCTATATCCTTCCCAGCCTGGATATCAAATCTGTCTTTTATCGCGCAGTCACTGGAGAGAGATTTCTTCTAGATATCCCACCCCAGGATTTGATAAACAGAGTACTATCCTCAAACGCTATATCTAAGGGCTCAGATATTTAGCGAACGATTGCCCTTTGGGAACCCTAAATATTTTGTGGTCAAAAGGCAGTAAATTTGCCAGGAAAGCTGTGGGGATAGGGAAAGAGATCTAAACTTAAGACTCGTTGGGGGCCGAGACATTTCTGCTGGGTTGGAATGGTGAACAACTTTTGTCATTATAGCTGCATGTGGAGTCGAGAAGAGCGACTTAAAACCGAGGGAAATTAAAAAAGGACATTTAACGGCCTCAGGGGCCGGTAGCTTGAAATATACGTTTACATAATTTAACATGTGCAAGTTTGTATGCGCATGTTATTTGGCCAACGTTTTCATCGATGCACTCAATGTTTCAGGGGGTCGTCCTCATTTTGGGTTAAGTTCATGACGTATTGCCATTTCTTCTCTCTAACGAATGATCGGACAGTTTTTGCAAGATTTACACCACTTGGTGATCCGAGGACATACAAAGTGTGGATACATGCACTCTCATCATGTTGTTTGCAACCCTTGTCGCTGATCTCAAATTTCTTCGAATGAGAATTTCAGGATTGCTGTAGACGGTGTAGATCCCCGGTTGGCTGCTTACATTCCGCTCTCTATTTGAGTTGTGGCCAAGACTAAGAGGTATGAATAGGGGAGATTTGGGGTACAGTGGGACATGGGACACTGTGGGACTAGCCGTCTAGCTCCTGTGGCAAGGACAGGAAGCACATTACATTATTATCAGCATAAAGCCACCACCCCCATACAATTTCTATATTGATTACAAGTCAAAACTGTCATTAATTAGGAGCAAAAAAATTGATTTTGAACAGTCCAAGTGAATATTTAGGACTGGGGATGATATTTTGTTATACCAAGTTTTCCGCAGTACTATTTGCTGTTTTGTCACTACTGAGAGAGGATGGACAAATATAACATTTAATTATATTGATTTATTATCTCAGACGTATGTATTAGCTTTTTTTTATATAAAACGGAATATATCATGCACACGGGGCAGACTGGGACACTTTTGCCGGGGCACACTGGGACAATAGTAATCAAATGGTGAAATTTACTTTCATCCTAAAATGCTATTAAAGTGCATTCTTTTGTTTCCTGTACAGTAGTATGGTTAATTCTATCGGATTTGATGAGTTCAATAACACTTTCGAAGGCGACTTATTTCACTGGCATGAGAGTCACACAAAATATTTATTCCTCAAATTTGGCCTCTGAGAAATATTTTATGTAAAGCTGGGGTCTAAAATTTCAACTAACTTAAAACCATAGCTGTTGAATCTTCTAAACTCTTATGAAACCTGTAGTATATACTTGATTTAAAATGATTTTTGCTTATTGTCCCACCGCACCCAGTGGGTGTCCTAGTGCACCCATATCCGAGGTCAACTGGGACACGTGTTTTTACTTTTTAAACAATAATTCTGGAGAAAAGTATAACAGATATTCCAAAATTTGTTTATGGGTATGTCATACTAAATGTCAGTTATAACCTAGAGCATAGAAGGCTACTCTACAGGAGAATAATAGCAGAGATTTTGCAAAAAGGTGAAAATTGTCCCAGTGTACCCCAATCTCTCCTACATACTGCAATCAGACCGATCGCCGATCTCACATCTGACTGTGACGAGGTGTGGGGTGGTGAAGATTGACAACAGGAGCGTCTGATCCAGCAATCGTTAATTCGCCGTCGTCCGCTGAAGAACTTCCTGGTCATATGGCATCGCACTCTCACAACCATGACGATTATTCATTGTTACATCCTTAACGTCCATTTTCTCGTCGGTCTTCAAGTCGAAAGAGAGGCCGAGAGCTACAGTTTCCATCACAGGTCACTGTGTAATGTGTACATTCTCCAGTGACAATTGGCTGATAGATTCCATCTTTAATGAGGAATAAGAGATGATCGATCATTCCAGCCCTTGGACTATGAAATAACATAACCATGTATCAGAAATGTTCTTTCCATAACTCAAACACCAAATCAAAATGTAGTAACCCGAGATGGACAATTGTTTTTTATTCCAAAACACTCCATGTGTTGAACAGGATTATCACAGGGTAAAATCAACTTTAATAGTATATGGTCATAATATTCTCATATCATCTCGATAGAAGAATTATCACGTTGCATAATCCGTTCTCAAAATAACTTATATCTACGCTTCTGCTGACCAAGGGGGATACATCTTTACCAATGGGAACGGGTTTTATTTTTATCCTCCTCATCCTTTATTGTAGAGGCTCTCTCATCACTCTGTTTCCTTCGAACACTGACTAAGTGCATTGGTAATCGTATCAAATGACTTTCCAATTCTGCCTGGTTGACGGACTACATCCTTCGCCATTTTCTCAAATGTATCCGCATCGCCATGTTTAGTTGTCCTAGACATTTTCGCCAATTCATCTACAGACAGCATAATTAATTGCTTACTGGGATTGTTCTAATGGACAGGAGCCCTCCCCTTGTGCCTTCTCTTTTAAGCTCTGTCCTTCACTCCAGTGACGAGAGAGTCCTCTAAGTGTTTAATCCGCCCAACTGGATAAATTTTCACCTCCACCATGTGTTCGTTCGACGATTTGCCCCCTAGATCACTCGTCCCTTGTAAAAATAATAGAAAACTCCTTTCTTCAAATTCAGGCTATAGATCAATAAACCCCATGTAGAGAATCATGCTGGACAAAAAAAACAGGGAAAATTGTCTCCTATTTAAAACCTAGCTTCGCAAAACAACTCCTATCCGCCACCTCATATCCATGAGGCGCCGACAATAATAGTTTATCATCGACCTGCTGACAAAAATATGCCACTGAGATATCGTAAACTCATTTCTATAATGTTGATCAGGACTAGTGTTATTGTGGTTGTGGAGTCAAAACAATACAACTCACCAACGTTTATTGGGTTACATGCAAGTGTTGTCCTGTTGTGTGTCCCACCTCGTTTACCAAGAGGACGGAGTGATGCTGTAGTAATCTAGCGTTTTAGAGGATAAAACCTCCCTCGTCGCAACCAGCAAGAATTGCTCCAGCCTGTCATCAGTTAGCGATTCAAAAGCAGTGTCTATATCCTCTAAAACCATCCCTTCCAGAGGTTTACGAGGCATTCTCGTCTCGCGAGACTCCCTACTGCGAGAAAGAGTCTCACGGGTAAATGGGAGCCATCCCCCCAAAATTTGGGGGGTGAGTAGGCGGCGTATGATTTTCACCCGTCTGTATCCGGCTTGTCATTGACCTGCTGACTCAGCCGAGTTAGAAGCGAATTGCTAAACATAACGTGGGCTATATAATTGGGAAATGACTCTTTCCGTTTCGGAGCATATCAATCGCGAACAAATTATTGTCGATATGTATACTTGGCCGTGAAAGCGAGTTATCTAATACAGGAAGTAGTTCGCACAGTTCCGATCAAGAAAACAATATGGCTGCGCCCATGCCAGCTGGCCACGGTGAGAGAGAAACGGGTAATTTCATCGAAGCTGGGTGTTTGTGTCACCTTGAAAGAAAAACAAGTAGAGGCACTGACGGCAGCTTACAACGGCAGAGACTGTATTGCTGTTCTACCTACAGGCTATGGGGAAAGCTTGATATTTCAACTTCTACCATGGGTTCTGCAGAAGCGGCATGGCCTGGATATGCCTTTGATAACTTTCGTTGTTTCGCCCCTGAATTCAATAATGCAAGACCAGGTTGTAAGTATTCATTTTAACAATGCTACAATTTTCCTCCTCTATTTATTTGTATCCAACTTTAGCTTCATTCAATCGTACACGTTTTATGGGTTGGGATAAGGCCTACTTATAAAAAAAAAAAAGATTATAATAATTTTGTGGAAAAAAAAAACGTTATGAGAAAGGGTGCTTCCCCCCCCCCCCAACTCAGAAAATCGAGCAAAAATGCAGCCGATGGCGCTGGCATCTGAGATGTACACATTGATCAGCTGTTTCTAATCACATGTGGATTGTTCATCATGTTGTCTGTCAAGCGAGTCACGTGTGTGGTCATATGATCACTTGGAAAATAGTCCCGGTCATGCTGCCTCGCTTTGAGATTGGAGATTCAAAAATGTCACCAGTTTACATGAGAGTCACTTTGGTCTCCCGCGGGTAGACACGGCTCTCTTTGAGAATGGTTTACGAGGCTTGCACGCGAGCTTAGGGATCGTTTCCATTAATCGTTTTTTCTTCAGTCGCGATTTTTCTTCAATTTTCTCGATTGAAAAACGATCAGTCGCGAATCAGTCGCGAGGATATCGAGAGAAAAAAATGAGAAAAAACGATTGAACCTTTTCTGGAAAAAACCATTCTCTCGCGATATCGTTTTTGAATCGTTTACCCATGCGCGATCCGTTCTTGATCGCGAATCTTCAATCGCGAGAGAATCGTTTTTTTCAAGGCGCGAGAGAATCGTGAGGCGGAGTGATATTTGACACATAGGCCGTGTTGCCGTCGTACGCCGCTCTATCCGCGAACTGGGAACTACATGTAATGTTGATTGCGGATTTGTCGATGGAAAACCTATATTACTATACTATACTGTATAAATGCGCAAGATAACCGAATAATATATATGATTCACGATCTATAGTCTCCTACAAGCCGAAGTAGGGCGTATGCTGGAAATATCTATACATATACCTGTACCATGCTTCCTGTGACGTTCGCGCTCAGATTTACTCTGGCGAAGCGTAAATGACAAAATTACATGTTTATTCAATAATCGTGTGAGTCGACAATGTATTAATGTTCAGTCATTCCCTTCATACTTTCGATAATTTCCTCATATATTCATGCAACTTGGTATAAACAATACAGGGTGATAGTCACAATATCTTGTTTTGTAAATACCGGGTACAGGTCATAAGTGGATTTGAGTTCGTCGTTGATTGCATTATCAGAATGATTACGGCACAGGCTTCATAGAGGTGTGAATGGGCGCATGGCGATAACCCAGAACAGCTTAGCCCTCCAGCCGAGAATTTCTAGGTTAATTAAGGTGAAAAATAGTGTAATTAAATATGTATATTTTGTTATAGTAAAACATACATTAGGAAAGGGTATCCATTCATGTTTTGGTACAGTTTTTAAACTATTGAGATGTGAATAAGTTCAAAAAATCACCATCAAGTTAATTTTATTTATTATAAGAATATTCGCGGCAGTGATTTCATATTTATATCAAATACATATCACAATGGTGATTGAATCGCATATAACGGTTGGATTCGCATATGTACAATACTTTTTATTTTAATTTTATATTTTGATAAATGAACTATGAATGATTCCAAAGGGAAGCGCAAGCCAAACACCAACTGAATAGTATATAATTTCATCTCTTACTGGATTAACCAGTTGTGAAATTTTTTACAAATAGCCCGCGCTATATATTAATAATTAAGTGCTTTCGAAGACTCAAAACCCCGTATGACAATGTTATATTCAATACAGCGCCATCTATCTACACAAGGAAAATGGTGATCGTAGGACAAAAAACCACGCGTACAGCGAAAATCTGACGAATCAACTCAAAATTTCAGCCCGCACAGATGCCAAAAACGTTCACGAAAAATACTACACAAGAAATCTGGAATAATACCAGCTTTAAAACACAGAAATACCCAAAATAATAGACGAAATTGCAAGTGCAAATGACCCAATCTGACCATATCCGGGTCTGTGTCCCGTACAAAATATATGTAAATATGAAGTTATAATTATATGCATAACCATTATTCCTATGTATATATATAGATATTTTTTTCAATTTCTTTCAATATCCCCATCGTATCTATATAACCGCCAACTGTACAGATTACAACACATATAAGTGAAGTGGGAAGAGGTGCCGACATACTGACTGCGTCACATGACTTCACAGTATAGTCTTCTGGTAAACCTATTCTAAAGCACATACCAAGAATCTAACGATTCGTGATATGTGTTGTATCTCAGGTACGCTTTTATTGTACCTGTTCATGTGGCAACTTGGATGATATGACCACACGGCCCTAGCACCGGCATAAGCGGTATTAGATACAAATCTAGAGAGCTATGATGGAAATGCTCTGACAACTCGTATACTGGTAATTGGTGAGCTGTTTCGCTGTGACAACTCGTACATTGGAGATTGGTGAGCTGTATCGTCGTCAGATGTAAATGACGGCATTTAACACAAAAGACTAGTCTGTAAGGCCCGATGTCGACCCAGCATCAACTTCCCACAAATGCCAACATATATCAAAGACCAAAAGGTCTGTACAGGGGGCGGGCCTCGGGGACGAAACGTCCACCAGCAGAATCTCGCCATATACAGGAACAAATTACAACACATATAAGTGAAGTGGGAAGAGGTGCCGACACTAGGCATAGTTTTACACTAGGCAAAGAATGGAAAAGGAAGAAGAAAAAACGATCGAACTTTATATAGTCTGACTGAAGTGTTAGAAACTCGAACGTGTATGCGGGTCAGTCAGGCTGAACCAATGGCGTACTACTTTCGGCTATAATCCTCAATCGTTTTTTTTCAATCGTTTATATTTTCTCGATTAAAAAGCGATTGAATCGCGATATCGCTTTTTATTCGCGAGAATTTTCTCGATTGAAAAACGATTGCCAGCAGAAAAAAAACCATTCGAACAGCGATCGCGAATGAATCGTTTATTTTGAAGAAAAAAAACCATTCCCTCGCGCCTTGGAAAATCGCGACTTCGAGAAAATTTGACGAAATAAACGATTCATTCGCGAACGATAATTGGAAACGGTGCCCAGGTCGTCCATGGATCTCCGCAGCAGCCCTGAGCCTTCGGACAGGAGTGACTTTCGGACGACCTCCATTCAATGAACTCTCTCTGTTCAATGAACGGCATTTCCCCAAAACGTCTAGAAACTACTACGAGACCACTTGAAGGGACGCAGTCTGTTTCACCCCCGCCAACAGACAAAAACTGGAAATCTCAAAACAAAATAGGGTGTACCTGATCTACGAGTGAACAAATCTGACCTTTAACACACCGACATGATCTGACGAAATACACCCTACATCGCGTAGGCTCAATACATAGGCCACTGGGTTCCACCACTTGCACATTGATCAATGGAGCAATTCGATACACCCAACTTTAATCACACCTTAATTGTCTAGGCTAGTATACATCATACAGTATCACATTTACGCCTTTTCGCCCTGAAGCGGTATGAACTCACTTCAAAATGAGGACGACCCCTGAAACGCGATTCATTTTTCTCCATGGTGTAGTTGTGCCATGGATCTTATCCATGATTGTGACTATTTTAATTAGTTTTACAATAAAACCTTATGCGTGATAGCTGCACCATGCAACATATTAACGGAGAGCCCACACCGAATACTGTTATCAGTCTTACACACTCGAGCGGCTGTGTGCTTACTTAGATAATTTCAAAATGATCGAACTGCCTCAAGGGAATAGATAAGACAGATCGTATTCGTCAGAAGCAAAGTGATACGATATATATAAGCACTTGAGAGGAAGGATTTTATCAAATTACAAGCGTCACTGGAATTTGAGTGACCAATATAAAAAACGCGCGTGCGTCGCAATCATGTGAAAATCATCTGGCGAGGATTTGGCCCCAAGTGAAGTGCGGTTTAAGCTTAAAAGCTATGAAAGCATTTTTTTCAATTTAGTCTTGTCGCATACTCCGAGTAAATTTTCAGACAATGGGTATCGTTATTCTTAAAGTCTTGTATTTGGTCAATATCGTCTTTATTAATGTGGAAACAAAAGCCTTTTCACTCTATAAACAAATGAAGTCAGTCCACGGCCAAAATAGAAAATTACCCCGAGATATTTTTCGTCTCACCGTAGTGTTTGGTTTGTTCGACGACAGTTTGTATTCTGAACTAATTTCATATTTTTACAGAGAGTAAAGGTGATTTTTCAAAGATGATATAGATTAAAGCATCTAATTTTAAATTCTTTTATTCACGAACACTGATATCAAGTGCATAAGAGCACACGACAAAATGTACTTTAAGCCAAGGGAAAGGTTTCTTTCACACGTAATATTTTTTTAGACTTTGGCGGCCAAGTCCTCGCTAAATCACCTAAATCACCAAACATTATTCACCGCTTTGCGCCAAACTACATGGAGTCATCCACTGTAAGACGATGTGTTTTTCACTGGCCATAATCGGGATCAGACTTCATTCGTGTTTGTGGAAATTTTTTGTTGAATAACAGATGCACATTTTTTTTTGCACATGGATTCAGAGCGCAAGGGAGCGAATTGTATCTATGTGTGCTTATAATGGGACTTGTAGATGCAGGAAACATGCAGGAACAAGATACAGAACAGCGACAGCCTCTAGTTGTGCGCATACTCGCTTTGACGAAAGAAATATGATAATCATTTGCTGCTCTTTGTTATGAGCTATTTATTTTCATCCGATAAATCAGAATTCGGTCATATAGGTGATGTATCATCCGTTAACTACCATTATCTGGTTACCACCATTTGTTAGCTCTGGTAGGATGATGGCAGTTTCTAACGTTGCCAATTCAACTACATCTTTCCATTTAATACTGCCACTTTGTCATCAGGCAAATAATCCGGTATTTTAGATAAGGAATATAGTGTTTTTTTAAATTATATTTCGTCGTTATTGCGAAGACAAGCTCCCACATGCAATAAATATCATACGAACCAAGATAATTCAGAAGAGAGAGTCGGCTAAGGATCCCACAAGACATCATACTGTCAGATCCGTATCCCTGGCCATATCATTGATTATGACTAAATCACCAAATCATATCACTGACAAAATGAACATTGTTTTTGTCCAGATGGACAGCCCTTTTCACACAGTCGAAAAAGCCACCGCGCTTCGACATGTCCAATCAAAAGTCACATAATTTCACAATGACGTCATATCCTTAGTAGTATACAGCGAGCAAATTGACTCAACTTGACCTCAGAAATTTGCATATGACCTTTGTGACGTCACGCCTCAGCCAATCAGGAGCGAGTATTGATGTCACGTGGTGTGTGTGGTGGGAGGTGGGTACAAGATGGCGGCCTGTTTTTGTGTCGTGTGGTGGGAGGTGGGTACAAGATGGCGGCCTGTTTTTGTGTCGTGTGGTGGGAGGTGGGTACAAGATGGCGGCCTGTTTTTGTGTCGTGTGGTGGGAGGTGGGTACAAGATGGCGGCCCGTTTTTGTGTCGTGTGGTGGGAGGTGGGTACAAGATGGCGGCCAGTTTTTGTGTCGTGTGGTGGGAGGTGGGTACAAGATGGCGGCCAGTTTTTGTGTCGTGTGGTGGGAGGTGGGTACAAGATGGCGGCCAGTTTTTGTGTCGTGTGGTGGGAGGTGGGTACAAGATGGCGGCCAGTTTTTGTGTCGTGTGGTGGGAGGTGGGTTCAAAATGGCGGCCTAATGTGTGTGTGGTGGGTGCTGGGTTCAAAATGGCGGCCTGTGTGGGTACGGCAATGTGTGGGTGGTGGGTGCTGGGTACAAGATGGCGGCAATGTGTGGGTGGTGGGTGCTGGGTACAAGATGGCGGCGTGTGGGTGGATGGTGGTGTGAGTGAGTGCAAGAATGTATTCATCCGCGGTCATGTCTACGAAAAGACACGGACTTTACCGAAGATACACGGACTTTAACGAAAAGACACGGACGTACGCGAAAAGACGCGAAGGTGAACGCCATTGTGGGAAACCTCCCACAGACAGGTCAGTACATGCATTTCTATGTTGTTCACGCATAATAAAAGGATTGATCTGTAATCTGTGTTGTTGTTGTTGCTCCTTTTTTTGGACTAACCCATCAGAATAGTACGTATCACGGACTACACCCGTAGAGCTACATCTGGTCTATAAAACACGTCCCTCTGGATCCTACACCTTCATTTCTATGGTTGCAGAGCCATGGCGAGATCCAGCCCCATGCGACTCGCATGTTACAGTATGCCACCGTGGTGAATTCATTCACGAGCTACCGAGCAGTGGTCCGGTCCATGTTTGCAGATGGCGACGACAACGAGGGACGACGCCAGATCCTGAACGAGTTCACAGAAGCGGTCCTCCACAGAGTGCACTCGATGGAGAGGCGTGCCATCACTCACCACTACTGGACTATGACAGCCATCCTTGATGCTCGCGCTATGGACCAGGAGCGCTCACGCCGGAACCAGCTCCGGCTGGTTGGCCTCATACTAGTCTGTGCCCTATTGACCCTGGCGCTGTGGTATTGCCACTATAAATACGAGGGATGCGACAGAGTGTGTGTCATTCTCCGTTCGACATTTAGAGCAAGCATGTCACCCGTCCTACGAGCCATCCTCCCCCTTACACCTTACCAGGTGGGGTTATACGTCTATCAAGATAAAGTCACCCTGGTGGAAGATTGTGGAGCTATTTGCTGGGCGCCCGCTGAGACTCTATCGAATACGGTGACACTACAGCGTGATGGCTGGACTAAATTTAAACGGGTGTTGAGCGGTGAGTTAGACGGACACCTTATCCACATGGACAATGCCATTTACGTATACCGTACCGCCCTCTTCCCACGTGTGGGCCGCTACCAAGAGCCTGCGCGAAGTTTCCTCCTAACTCCCTCTCTGTGGTCAGCCTTGGAGAAAATAGTACCTATTGTGGACCAGTTGTTTACACCGGACGACCGATCACCCGACCAATTGGCGTGGGTTCGTGCTATGGAAGACGCGCTAGCTGAACCTTATGAAAAACAACAACAACATCATGATGATACAGCCGGGGAAAGTACTATATCTATAGAATGCACAGAGGCTAGAGTGACAGTGTCACCTGATGAAGCGACCCACACACATGACTGGGACCCAGAACGATGAAGGGTAAGAAGAAGCCCGTAATGAAGCGGTCCCGAAGGGGAAAAAGGAGTCTACAGTGATTAACGAGGTGTTAACCGATTTGTATTACAGCCCTACCAGTCCAGCCGCGTATAGCGCTGTGGGAGCGCTGTCTCGAGCTGCCCATTCTCAAGGCATTAGTCGAACTGAAGTTCGAGACTGGTTAAAAACCCAAGACACTTATAGTTTACACCGAGCAGCCCGACGCCATTTTCGCCGTAACCGCGTGATCGTAGGAGGCATAGACGCGCAATGGCAGGCGGATTTAGTGGACATGAGTCGATTTGCACCTCACAATGATGGACATCGGTACATATTGATCTGTATCGATATTTTATCCAAGTATGCCTGGGTACTACCCATTCGCACCAAAACAGGAGAGAATCTAATAGGAGCATTCCAGCAGATTTTCAAGACGGGGCGCAAACCTCTTTATTTACAAACGGATGAAGGCACGGAATTTCTCAACCGACCCTTTCAAGCCTTTCTTAAGAAACAGAAGGTATTTTTCTTTCATACGTACTACGAGACGAAAGCTTCTGTGGTGGAACGCTTCAATCGTACCTTCAAAGGCCGAATGTACAAGTATTTTACCGCCCAAAACACCCGACGGTACATCGATGTATTACCTCAACTGGTCCAAGGGTACAATCGCGCCTATCATCGTAGTATCCAGCGAGCTCCCCGTGATGTGACAGAACGCAACGAACATCAAGTGCGTGCTACGCTGTACTCATCCAGTCCATCACTCACGGCACCCCGTTACAAACGTGAAGATGTGGTACGGATCAGTAAAGTGAAAGGCCAATTTGAGAAAAGTTACTTGCCCAACTGGAGTGACGAGCACTTTGTCATCGTTCGCCATAAACCTCGACAGCCACACGTCTATCAACTGGAAGATCTACAAGGAGAGAGACTGCAAGGCACGTTTACGAGGCAGAATTACAACCCATAGTGAAAACACCGAAAGACTACTACACGGTGGAAATGATTTTGAAAACGGAACATCGACGTGGCATCCCCTATCATCTCGTCAAATGGCAAGGATGGCCTCGTTCGTTTAATTCCTGGGTGTCCGGCCGTGACATGAAACGTCTATAAATTCTAACCCCTATCATCACCAGCCTTCAGTGTAGGATTGTACCATGGATAGTACACGTCTACCCTTACTATTACGAACTCGAAAAGCACAAGTGGGTACTGTAGTGTGTGTAATAGTGCTTGTGGGTACGTTATTTACAGGCGTGTTCTACGATTTGACGACCGTGATATCCTGTTTGAACACCCTGCGTTCTCCGTCATCCACCACTTCCACCACTGCGACGACCACGACGCTGCCTACACCATCCAAGACGTCAAGGGTTCGCCACGTATCAACCCAGACACCGACCACACCGTCTACTCCAGCCATCACCACCACGTTACCCTTTGCCCGCTACATCGACCTATCCACGACGACGACCACTACGTCCCGTACTACTACCACTCCACGACGTCATCCTCCGCCGTCATCCCTAAGAAGCGACGATCCTTCCACCTCATCACCAACACCTAGTACCACCAACACGCTGCTAAACATATTTGCAGTGGATCCCTGTGAATCACCACGTTTACCACCACAACGGTACCCATTGGATTACGATCCCCGGTGGGATCCCCGACAACAGTGGTGGGCTTCTAACCGTCGAGCGCAAATCACCAAATAAAGAAACTATGGATCCTCGGTGGCAGCATCCTTTCACGTGTCTCATCGCTGGACCGACAGGTTCCGGCAAAACGCACTTCGTCCGGAAGCTCCTCGAACACGCCGACAGCATGATCACTCCACCCATTGCCAGAGTCGTGTGGTGTTACGGAGAATGGCAGGAAGCGTATGCAGCAATGCCCCACACCACGTTCGTGGAAGGCCTACCTAACCTGGCCGATTTGGAACCCGACACCTTGGTGGTTCTGGATGATCTCATGGCGGAGACGGATGCGCGGGTCACCCAACTCTTTACCAAAGGCAGCCATCATCGACGGCTCGGCATCATCTACATTGTGCAGAATCTGTTCAGTAAAAACAAAGAACATCGGAACATCAGCTTAAATTCCCACTACCTGGTGGTCTTCAAAAACCCGAGAGATACCACTCAACTGCTGCACCTGGCGAGACAGATATATCCCGGCCGCACACCGTTTGCGTTGGAAGCCTTTAAAGATGCCACAACCCCTCAGCACGGGTATATGCTCTTCGACCTCAAGCAAGCCACCCCCGATCACCTTCGACTACGGACCGGCATCTTTCCCGGAGAGACCCACCATGTGTACTTGCAAAAATAATGTAAACACACCCACAGTGGCGCCCCCAGCTGGGGTCTGTGTGTGTTTTGATGATGGGGAATAATAAAAAGAATGAATACCACAGCAGGGTTGATTTTTTGTCTCTGAAGTAGATAAAAAGAGCAGAGTTGTGGGTTCTAGCATTAGTTGTACATGATGTCTGCGCGAGTACGGAAGCACGCTCCCACGCTCCGTGTATTGAAGACGGCCCCACCCGAGTTGGTCCGAACCATTGTACGCGGTGCGGACCCTGACCTTGTACGCTGTCTGTGCGAGATCAGGTACAATCTGTTAAAAGGCAACGTACCACTGACTCCGGCTCAGAAGACCAAGTTGGCCAAGCATAAGACAGGTCTCCGAACCCTAGTCCATAAGCGGGTCCCACAAACACAAAAGAAAAGGTGTTACAGAAAGGCGGCTTTCTCGGGGCCATCTTAGCACCGTTGGCCGCTTCCGTGTTGGGTCCAGTATTGGGTGGACTCTTCGGCCGACAATGAACCACACGAAAAAAATGGTCCTCGTCGAACTTCGGTTGCTTCAAAACCTCCAATCACCCTACCCTGTGCCACCTACGGTGAAGACCATAAACAGCCTCGATGGAGAGATGCAACAGATCTTACAGAGACCGGGGTTAAGCGACAGTGAGAAAGTAAAACGGTACAATGAGACGCTTCAACGGTACATGACGTTCATGGACCAATACAAAACCCTGTCTACCCCAGCCACAGCACCACCACCACCACCACCACCACGTGACAGACCGCCGACCTCAGCACCGCTCCAACAGCCGCCATTACCAGGGGTAGCCCCCACAGCCCCACAGTGGGTGGAAGACGAAGTGCTGAAGAGTGTACCTGCCTCGTTCAAGAAACAAGCTGGCCTGGTATTACAACGGATGAAACAGAATCCTAACATGACTTGGAATGATAAAGGCCAACTCCTGGTACAGAATCAGGTGGTCCCCGGCACCCACATGACGGATTTAGTGAATGACTTGATGCGTCAACGCAGATCGCACACGGATCCTCGAGGATGGGAGGTCTTCGCTCAAGGCTTGAAAGACATGCATGTACCACAGGAATTGGTGGGGAACCCCCACCGCTGGGCCTTTATGCAGCAAACCCAGCAATTGCCGAGTGGCCCACTACCTTCTTGGGAATCCGACTGGGAACCGGAGTCACCCCCCAAAACACCACCACAACGGGCACCTTCTTTTCAGACCTTTAAATAACCACCCTTGATCAGGACACCGCACATTTCCAGAGCCGTGACACGTAGCAAGTCAACGCGACGAACACGACGCCGGACACAACCACCCAAGGTCTGGAACACCTATTAAAACCAACAGCAGCAACAGGACAGCTCAGTCGCCATGTTTTACCTCACCCTACCCAGTAACAGTTCGCTGGATGTGTTTCCTGACAACACCGTGGCCAAGTATGTGACTCAATTCCCACAACCGTTGCATTTACCTGGCCGGTGGGAATGTGGACTGGTGGATATTCAGTACCCTTACTCGTGGTACAACGTGCGAGCCAATGAAGTGTGGTACGAGGTGACCTACGAAGGAAAAGACACCCGACTCACTCTCCCTGAAGGCCAATACGATACTCCCAAGGAGTTCATGAGTGGGCTGTCAAGACTGTTGCCTTATAAGGCTCTACGGGAGGTCACAAATACTTCAAGACCCATCAAAGCCTATCCCTTCAAGAATCACGTGAACTTCGATTACAACGCACACAACGACAAGGCAGAGCTTATCGTCACCGCCAACGCGAGTGTCGTACTGAGTCCTATGCTACAGCAAATGCTGGGTTTCGATCTACAGACGTTCGCTGGTCCCACCGAACACCAAGGCGAGATCCCGATGGATATGAAGTCGGGTATGTACGGACTCTACGTCTACTCGGACGTGGTGGACAACCACATCGTGGGCGATATCAACACACCTCTGTTACCGGTGGTGCCCATTAAAAATAAGTATGGCGATCAAGTCACCCACAGTTTCACCCACATGCTCTTCCTGCCTGTACGACAAACCCACATCAACACGATCACGGTGGATATAAGAGATGACACGGGACGACCGGTGGCATTCGAACGCGGGAAAGTGGTGGTGACACTTCATTTTCGACAAGCACGTGCTCCCCACTTTGTATAATGAAGGTGCCTTACGAGTGCGATGCACGCAGCTATATGGACTATTATGCCCAACAGGCCGGGGGTGGCTTTCCGGTGTTTAGTGGTGCACGCATGCAACGTGGACATGGACTGGGGAACATACTCGGGAGCATCGTCAAAACGTTCCTGCCCTTGGTGACGCGTGGGGTGAAAGCAATCGGCAAACAAGCGGTACGCAGTGGACTGGAAGTGGCCGGTGATGTATTGGGGGGTACGGCACCCAAAGAAGCCTTGAAACGGCGGGCCAAAGAAGCGGGAGGCGTCTTGGTGGCCAAAGCACGACGCACCGTAGGGAATAAAAGAGCTGCCCCATCGAGACCACGCACCAGTCGACGACCGACCCAGCGACGACGCACACCGAAGAAGACCCGGGATATCTTTTCTTAAAACATGTCCTTGATCCACGCCGAGTCCTGCCCCTCCACCAACAGTGAATTTGCTTTGTGGACCGTGCCGCCCACACAGACCAGTGCCGAACAAGCATTATGGGTGGAGCATCTCCCGCTCTCCAGCATCAACGCAACAGGACCCATCGAGTTCACCATCAGTAATGCGGATACGACCTATGTGGATTTAGCCCATACCTACTTGTATGTGAAAGCCAAGATCGTCAGTGGAGATGACACCAGAATCGTCGACCAAGCAACGGTGGGCCCGACGAATCTCTGGCTGCACTCGATGTTTCAACAGGTGGATATATTTCTCAGCGACAAATTCATCAGTGACTCGACCAACACGTACCCCTATCGAGCCTACATCGAAACGCTGTTGTCGCATGGGCGAGAGGCTAAAAAATCTCAACTGACAGCCGCTTTATTCTACCAGGACAAAGCCGAGCACATGGGCGCAGAGAACGACAATACGGGATATAGCCAACGGAAGGCTTTGACCGCGAACGGCGCCTCGGTGGATATGATCGGTCGACTGCACGCAGACATGTTCATGCAAGACCGATACCTCTTGAACAAGGTTCCCATCAAAATCCGACTGATACGGGCGCCTCCAACCTTCGCCTTGATGGCCACTAACGTAGAGGGGCATGTAGCTGACTATAAGATTGTCATCGAAGACGCGGTCCTGTATGTCCGAAAAGTGAAACCGAATCCAGCCGTTCAATTGGGACACATGAAAGCCTTGGAAACAAAACCAGCCCAGTACCCTATCCGACGTGTGCAAACCAAAGTGTTCTCTGTGTCTGCTGGAAATATGAGCGTCAACAAAGACAACCTGTTCCTGGGGGAACTACCCAAGCGATTGATCCTGGCCTGTGTGGAAAATACCAGTTTCAGTGGAGCCTACCCAGAGAATCCGTTTGACTTTAAACATTTCGGCATCAATTTTGTGGCCCTGCATGTGGATGGACAACAGGTCCCAGCCACGGCCTTAACACCGAACTTTGGGCGCAGGAATTTCATTCGAGCCTATCAGAGCCTGCTTACAGCCACCGGTCAAATCAACCAGGACGAAGGGAATTTCATCAGTCGGGAGGACTACGGGAACGGACACACGTTGTTCTGTTTCGATCTGACCCCCACCTTAGAGAACGACCATCAGCTGGCCCTGGCCAAGCAAGGCAATTTACGGTTGGAAATCCACTTTCAACGAGCCCTCCGGAGCACCGTCAATGTGATCTGCTACGCCGAGCTTGACAACATCATTCAAGTGGACAAGGCGCGCAACGTGCTGTGTGACTTCTCCACCTAACATGGATACAGAGCAGATAACCACCGTGCTGGAGAATGACCCAGAGACACGTAGGGTCTTTCAAGGGGTGTTGGCCCGAGATGTGTTCCCATGTATCCTGCTGCTTACGTTCTCAACACGGACCCGATGGATCGGCCCGGTGAACATTGGGTGGCCGTGTACTTGACAGAACAGCAGGGCGAATACTTTGACCCGTACGGCCTGCCACCCCTCCATCCCGATTTAACAGACTTCATGGATCAAGGCACAGAGACGGGGTGTTGGAACAGTCAAACGTTGCAAAGCCTGACCAGTAGCGTGTGCGGACAATATTGCTTGTTTTACCTGTACCATCGATGCCGGGGAAGACCCTTATCTACCATCGTACAGATGTTTGACGAGTACCCCCAGGCCGAGGACCGCGATGTACTCGTCCATGACTGGGCCGCCCATCATTTCAATGTACAAGCCCCGTTCTGGGCTTAAGTTAATGACAAGCCCCTTGTTCTGGGCTTCAATGTACAAGCCCCTTGTTCTGGGTTTCAATGTACAAGCCCCTTGTTCTGGGCTTCAGTTAATTACAAGCCCCTTGTTGTGGGCTTGAGTTTTCACGTGGTTGTTCTCACGTTGTTGTTGTTCACTGAATAAAAAAAAAAATGAGATCTCACCAAAAACCCCTGTCTTGTGTGTTTTATTCCTAATGCATCAATGCCCAATGTGGAGATTCAGTCAAACTGATATCAGTGGTGTAGGATGGGGCCAAAATGTAACCCATCAAGTTTAGAATGCAAGAGCACTATAGTAAAAAATAGAGAGCCAATGAAATCAGCCTACAGACCAAGTACGTGTTTTTGGTCTAGGTTTGGAGCGGGCATTTCATTGAGGTACGTGTATACGGTGAGTGAAAAGACTCGTTCAACACGTATAGATTATGTTGATGACTATAAGTTCTAGGTAACCCATCAAGGTTAGAATGCAACAGCACTATAGTAAAAATAGAGAGCCAATGAAATCAGCCTACAGACCAAGTACGTGTCTTTGGTCTAGGTTTGGAGCGGGCATTTCATTGAGGTACGTGTATACGGTGAGTGAAGAGACTCGTCCAACACGTATAGATTATGACTATAAGTTCTATGAGCATAATGCATGAAAGTGGCTTTGGACACCGTATTAGCCAATCAGTGACCTAGAATGGAGCCAAAGGTAACCCATCCATGTCCAGAAAAACATTACCCGGGTGTACAAGAACCCAGATGTAGGCGCGGACGTCAGCGAAAGCACACCGTGAATACCCCAATTCGATTGGCTGATTGTTCGACCGCTGATTGGTTCTTTTTCTCGACCGCTGATTGGCTCTTTTTCTCGACCGCTGATTGGTCCAAATGGAACTGCCCATCTTTCCCAGGTTCATCTAGAATCCCCTTTTTTTTGTGCTCAAGCTCTGACTATAGCGATGCCGCAACATTGTCTCATTGGACATTGGACCGTCTGACCTGGAGGTGACCCTTTGACCTTTTGACCCGCGTCCGCGCGCGCGCACTGCCGGGGATGACGCGGGATGACGCGCGCGCGCGCGCTGCGGGGCGCTGGGGCGGGAAAACACCCCGGCGGTTGAACATTGGAACTCTTGTGGGTTTGGAGGATGAACATACGGACGTCTAAGGGAAAAAATTGGAACTCTTCTATGTTTGGAGGTAGTGTTTAGTGAAAACCCGGAAGTGACGTGACAACCCACGTCACCTGCGTATATACTCCTGTAAAATAGAGCCGATTTTATTTCTTTGGAAGGGGTAAGGTCAATAGGACTTGCGCTTTTTATACTACTAAACTGTGAAGTAGATTACATCTTACATAGGCCTTAAGGCCGTGATATGCATATGAAGTATTCTGGGGCATGGTCAGTACTTTCCAATTTTCCCTTCGTCTACTACTCGCCGATTTTTGTTATTTTTTTTTTTTTATTATTTATTTATTTATTTATTGATTTATTTCCTCGAGAGCTTTAAAATAAGACCTCACTCTACCCCATCGGGCCACTAGTGCTCCACCTAGACTCCAACATGTCCACCCCGTATGGATTTATACATACTAATATCCCAGTATATGAGTGTATATGGGTCTATATGGATCTATATACAAGCCTACGCGGTACTTTGATAGTTTTTTTCCATCGTATTCTACATGATCAACCTCATAGCTCATAGTAAAAGCCATAAAAAAACCCGACCACCCCTATACCCATACAGGCCAAATATAGCGGACATGATCTTCGCCTGGGAATTGGTCTAGTCCGAGTTGTCTCCCTTGCACCAAAGCGTATAGATGGCGCTGTGGTTTGAACGACGTTATTATCCGGGCAAATTGACCTTGAGCAGCCATTTTGTTAGCGTTTTGTTAGCGTCCTGCATACGGAGGACGATTTCACTGATCATTGTGTTGTTTTCTGAGCTGGGGAACATTCTCTGTCGCAGTTTATAACGGAACTTTGTTCCTTTCGGTGTCCGCTGAGATGAATAATGTGACGAAACTCTGCACGATTCATCGCCTGCATGTATACCCGTCACACGTAGACTGTAATCGAGTGAGTGTGCTGTGTTGTGTTCGAGCGGACGCATAAATTTGTGTGATATCAGACAGGAAACGTGAAAATTGATATTCTTTCACAGATTTCGAAGTGTATACAGTTCTGGTGAGCTGAACGCAGCCTTTATGATCAGCGATTGAACGATGATGTAGGCCACCGAACAGGTTTTGTGGAATCAACATTCTGTAACACTCCTCCCTTGACTGGAGGGATTTTATCGGACATCTGCAGTACGGAACGCTATTTGTTGCATACATTCGCTTATCGTGGCAGTCCGTATAATTTGTCAATTTTTGTGTTTGGTTTCGTGAGAGAGGACGACATTGGTTTTCATTAGTGCAAAACTCCCGCTCCCCGACCCGCACCACAACAGTGAAAGC
Organism: Hanleya hanleyi; assembly: GCA_036873755.1. Classification (NCBI taxonomy): domain Eukaryota; kingdom Metazoa; phylum Mollusca; class Polyplacophora; order Lepidopleurida; family Hanleyidae; genus Hanleya; species Hanleya hanleyi. The sequence continues at coordinate 10,594 of JAVTVY010056986.1, read as the reverse complement.
TGGTGGATGAAATTCTACTCCACGGGAACGGTTGGTGATACCCATATTTTTTAGCATACGAATGCATCGTGATGAAGGCTTCATGGTGTGTTATACCCACCTAGGAAAAAAACAGCCCCAGATCATCTGGACTAAACTCTTTTATCAGGTAAGCTAGACTTTAGTACTATACTTGCGTTGAAACCCATGCAGACAACCTATTCAAATTTCAATGCATTGGCAACATAGCGTCGCACGAAATATACGCGCCCCTGTTGACCAGGATTTTTTTATACTCCCACAACAACAGACAATTTGAAGACAATTTTCTAGCGGGGTGTTTTCTTGAACATAATTGCTGTAATATACTCTTCTTTTTGTGGACGCTAAATATAGGGGAGAAAATGGCAACATTGTGACCAAACCATAACAGTTGACAGCTGTAAAAATAGATACCGTGGCATAAATTAGAGAGAGCATTTCAGTACACCTCAAAAAAAATGAAACCTGGACGGGTATCCTTCATCTCGAGGGGACGCAAGTTCGATTCTTGCTTTCATTATGTGAGTATGTGTTGGACATGTGATCTTTAAATTTTATTATCATCAATACACCTAAACGGTATAGTTCAACCCCACCCCAGCCCAACCGATGCCCCTTCATGAATGCTTCACATTGATACCTCACTCGACCCCACTGGACCAGTAGTCAAGCCCCTAGCTCCAAAAAGGCTATTTCCATACCCTTGGGTCACCGCGCATGCGCAGAATGACCCTAATTCAACCCCACACCCAGTCCATCAGATGCTCCTTCACGTAAGCTTCAATTTGATACCTCACTCGACCCCATTGGACCATTAGGGCGCTCCTAGGTCCAAAAAGGCTATTTTCATACCCTTCGGTCACCGCGCATGCGCAGAATGCCGATATTTCAACCCCACACCCAGCCCATTAGATGCTCCTTCACTTAAGCTTCAATTTGATACCTCACTCGACCCCACTGGACCAGTAGTCAAGCCCCTAGCTCCAAAAAGGCTATTTTCATACCCTTCGGCCACCCCGCATGCGCAGAATGCCGATACTTCAACCCCACACCCAGCCCATCAGATGCTCCTTCACATAAGCTTCACTTTGATACCTCACTCGACCCCATCGGTCCATTAGTGGCTCCCCTAGCTCCAAACCGGCTATTTCCATACCCTTGGGTCACCGCGCATGCGCAGAATGCCGATATTTCAACCCCACACCCAGCCCATTACATACCCCCTCATATAGGCTTCACATTGATACTTCACTCGACCCCACTGGACCAGTAGTCAATCCCCTAGCTCCAACACGGCTATTTCCATACCCTTCGGCCACCGCGCATGCGCAGAATACCGATATTTCAACCCCACACCCAGCCCAGTAGATGCCCCTTCATGAATGCTTCACATTGATACCTCACTCGACCCCACTGGACCAGTAGTCAATCTCCTAGCTCCAAAAAGGCTATTTTCATACCCTTCGGCCACCGCGCATGCGCACAATGCCGATATTTCAATCCCACACCCAGCCCATTAGATGCCCCCTCACCTAAGCTTCACATTGATACCTCACTCGACCCCACTGGACCAGTAGTCAATCTCCTAGCTCCAAAAAGGCTATTTTCATACCCTTCGGCCACCGCGCATGCGCACAATGCCGATATTTCAATCCCACACCCAGCCCATTAGATGCCCCCTCACCTAAGCTTCACTTTGATACCTCACTCGACCCCATCGGACCATTTTATCTAGGGACTACTTTTTCTCCGCGGAAGCTTTCTCCCGAGACCGAATCACCGCCAGACATGACTGCATCACCGCGGATGAATACATTCTTGCACTCACTCACACCACCCACACATAGGCCGCCAATCCGCCATTTTTACCCACCTCCCACCACACACGACACAAAAACTGGCCGCCATCTTGTACCCACCTCCCACCACACGACACAAAAACTGGCCGCCATCTTGTACCCACCTCCCACCACACGACACAAAAACTGGCCGCCATCTTGTACCCACCTCCCACCACACGACACAAAAACAGGCCGCCATCTTGTACCACAAAAACTGGCCGCCATCTTGTACCCACCTCCCACCACATCACGACACAAAAACTGGCCGCCATCTTGTACCCACCTCCCACCACACGACACAAAAACTGACCGCCATCTTGTACCCACCTCCCACCACACGACACAAAAACTCACCGCCATCTTGTACCCACCTCCCACCACACGACACAAAAACTGGCCGCCATCTTGTACCCACCTCCCACCCACACGACACAAAAACTGGCCGCCATCTTGTACCCACCTCCCACCACACACGACACAAAAACTGGCCGCCATCTTGTACCCACCTCCCACCACACACACACACGCATGCGCACACCACCAATTGTGACGTCACAAAAGGTTCTGCGCATGCGCAGTGAGGCGCTATTACGCGAATTTGCTCGCTACATACTACTATCACATGAACAGCTACAATAAAAGCGTGGCTGGAATAAAATCATCACATGGCTCACACTTGGTTCTTGTGATGTTTTTAGAAATATGCCATAGGTATATTTGTCTGTGAGGTCATATGACTTCTGGTCAGTACGCCTGCATTGTTTTCCTCCACCCTTTAAATGTTGCGTTTAATTGTTGCCTGTATATGGTGACGTTTCGTCCCCGAGGCTTACCCACTTTACAAATCATTGTGATTGTAGTTGTGTTGATTTCTCAACATGATGGAGAATAAAGCGCTTGGTCCGTGTCGGGCCTTCCATGTATTTGTTCTAAATAAGAACTTACATTCTATAAATACTCCCTCGTAAGGGCCGTTTTTTCACATTGCTCATCATTTTCCATCAGATGACTTGATAGGGCTATTACATTACGTTATATCTGAGATATTTGCATTTAATACCACTTAAGCCGGTGCTAGGGGCCGTGTGGTCATGTCATTCAAGATAGCCACAAGAACAGCTGCAATAAAAGCCTGGCTGAGACACAAATCATCCAAGTGATCACTCTTGTTGAAATTTTGAGATATATGTGGGCACTTGTTATTGAAGCGCACGTTGGATAGAGTACGACTGGGGTGGTAACGTTAAACTGTAATACCATTTGACGCATTCTCAATCGGGAAGTAACAGAGAAAGGGTATGTCCGGATGCGCATATTAGATTTTGGGGGAGGTATTGGCCATACTTGGTCCATATGCGTCCTGTTTTGTGTTATATCGAAGCGATCGTTGTCTAGAGTAAGACATGAGTGGTAATGTTGAACTGTGACGTCATTCTGCGCATGCGTAGTCTCGGATGAATAGCCGCTCAATTCCGTGTGCTTACACCCATTATGCTGATTATTGCACCTATTATGTTGATTACACATCATTATGTTGATTATTGTTCGTGCAATAGACGTCAGCAATATTCGCTCTTGTCCAATGAGAAGTTACCATTTGAGAAACAGCCTTGTCAAACTCTTCTTCGTTCATGTTCGCTCTTGCCCGTGTTCATGATCCGTTTGCTCTGGTTCATCCCCAAGCATCCTCGGGGCAGTTCATGTTACTGTAACGGCCTGGCACAGATATATTCGCATTTTGATCGCATTTCATGGCCTCTGTGAGGTAAACCCATATCATCTGCAAGTGACGTTCAGTTTTCATGATGGCCCGGCAAACGGCAGTAGATTATACTGTTCTTTGATCGCCATGACTGTTGCTGTGAATGGACGCTGCGCATGCGTAGTCTCGGATGAATAGCCGCTCAATTCCGTGTGCTTACACCCATTATGCTGATTATTGCACCTATTATGTTGATTACACATCATTATGTTGATTATTGTTCGTGCAATAGACGTCAGCAATATTCGCTCTTGTCCAATGAGAAGTTACCATTTGAGAAACAGCCTTGTCAAACTCTTCTTCGTTCATGTTCGCTCTTGCCCGTGTTCATGATCCGTTTGCTCTGGTTCATCCCCAAGCATCCTCGGGGCAGTTCATGTTACTGTAACGGCCTGGCACAGATATATTCGCATTTTGATCGCATTTCATGGCCTCTGTGAGGTAAACCCATATCATCTGCAAGTGACGTTCAGTTTTCATGATGGCCCGGCAAACGGCAGTAGATTATACTGTTCTTTGATCGCCATGACTGTTGCTGTGAATGTACGCTTGTTGTAATTGATCTTGTCCGGTGTCTTCGAGATTTGTGGACGTTACAGGTACTGCGGTGATAGACGCGATTATAGCTGTCTGGAGTCTATTCTTGGCCGTTAATTGCTTGTACATTCTTGCCTTTGAAGGTGCGATTTGTCTCGTCGTACGTCTAAACGAAGAACACTTGTGGGTTATCAGAAACTGTTGAGAGTGTTCGTTGGGGAATTCTGTCCCTTCAACCGTTTGAAATACAGTGGTTTGTGTCCGACCTTGAACATATACTCGAATGCGTTGATGGGATTATCGCCCGTTTTCCTCCAAAGGCCACGACTCCAGCATATTTCCATAGAATCTAGATGCAAATGGAGATATACCGGTTGCCGGTGGGGAGATTTGGTTTAATGTCACACTCAAGGTTTTTTTATTCAAATGACAGCCAGTTTGAATGGTGAAGGAATCCGGTGTACCCGGATAGAACCACCGCCCGTCGACAAGTAACTGGAAAGCTTTCACACGTGCACCAGCGGGACTCGAACGCGTTAATCCGGTTCAGTGGTGTGAGGCTAGCGAGCGATGCGCCTTAGACCACTCGTCCACCGAGGGCCCGGTTTAGCAAAGACACTCGTGTCAAACAAGTCGCCATGCCTTTGGCTGTCACTTCCAGCCAACGTGGACCGATTACGTGAAAAATGTTCTGATATAAAGCGTTCACTCAGCTGTACACTGCAGGGATCTGAGTACTGTAATCGGCGCGCTTCTCCAAGCGCTTCCTGGACCTAGACCATTATTTAGGTATAACTTCAACGTCACTGGCAATGCTTCTTGTAACGCCGCTTTCGTTGCCAATACTTTGAGTGACGGGTTCTCGACGACGTCCGGCTCTTCCTGTTCGAAGGTGGATCATAGATTTAGTGTGAAGTGCATTGTGGGTCCATTCAGAAGAGTCAATTAAGAAAGAAATGAGGCTACGGCGGACGTAGTTATCGCGAGACAAATGGATGAGGTGCCGTCCAGTTCTCCATTCAACACCCGTTGGATTTTTCCCAACCACTCCGAGGCAGTCGAATGGCAGTCGGTTGCTGCTATGAACGGTCACTGTCGCACACATCAGCGATGCTTTATATGATCTCGTCGCGCTTATCATACACGTGAATGAAGACCCCGGGAGTCAGACTGGTTTTGTTTTGCGTATTCTTGCATTTACCATGTTAAACGGAAGTTGAGGTGTTTACTCCATTAGACGCCCTCGATGCTCATCCATTAACATCAGATCAGTTACTGATTTAACCTGATCTGCCATCACGTCTCCCGAGCTCGCGTATCTAATTCTGCCATCACGTCTCCCGAGCTCGCGTATCTAATTCTGCCATCACGTCTCCCGAGCTCGCGTATCTAATTCTGCCATCACGTCTCCCGAGCTCGCGTATCTAATTCTGCCATCACGTCTCCCGAGCTAGCGTATCTAATTCGTGAGATCCGACATTCGATATTCAGTCGTCGTCCATAAAAGAATTTACGCGTCAATAATCGAAAGACCTATTTCCAAATGTGTATGAAATAAAAGTAATAAACATACAAGATAGTTTCCTACAAGAGAGAAGCGGTCAACAGTTTTCAGTGATGTTCCATACATAAAATCCTAACCACTGGCCATTATCCTTTATCCAAATGGATTTCCATGTCGTTTCCAGAGTATGCATGTCGTTTTCAAACACCCTACTATTTGCTCCACAAAAGTTTCGTGTAATGGGTATAAGTACACGATGACGTCCTGAGACTATGCCAGTCTTAATCTACAGCGATAGCCCGATCGGAATTTCCTTCGCAAGTCCAAGAATTTCATGTAAGGTCCGTTTTTCCAGATTTCTTCTGAGATTTCCGAATATTTCCAAGTTAGATTTGTTCATGCAACCGCGACGACATATTAATCCAGGATGTGCGCACTGCGCAAGCGCGGTAACTCGGAAGTCACGTGGCCACCATGTGATCATAGCGTGACTGAAAATCATATTTACCCCACCAATAATCCCCACAATTATACGGAATCGGTCCTTTCTCTACTACAACCGACCGCGATGGTTCGAACAACAATTATACCATGCACGAATATGAGTCGGTCAGCGTGAAAATGGGTATGTGAAGTGAGTGTTAATATATTTTACAGCGTGTGATGCCAATATGAAACAAAATGCCAGAATAAGTTGTCACGAATTTAATGAGGCAAATATATGTTCCCAAAGCAACTCAAAACTAATTTGCTACTGGTCATGCGCAGAAAATCATAAATGGTAAAAACGGCTAAAAGCTGAGGGAAATGTTGATACACGACCAAGGGACGTGCGATTACCTAACACAGATAGTAAAACCAACAGAGGATTAGCAAGACATGACCAATTTGGAATTTATTCCTGTAAAACTGTCTTGAAATATTTACCTTTCTGATAAATGAAACTTGAAGGATATACAGGCCTCCCACTTGTCCTACTTTTCCTATTTTACAGAATTATCCTGATTTGTCCTACTTTTCCTACTTTTCCGGGTATTTTGTTGGTCAAAAATAAAAAAAAGGATAATTTATGAAAAGTGCCGCTGTTAATTGTTTAAATTATGTTGATTGCGGGGAGGGTGGGGGCAGAAGGGGGGGGGGGGGGTTCAGGTCCTGGAGGAAATTACTTTCTCCACGAGCTCGACCTCCCAATAAATATCATTAACCAATTTAAGCAACGGTAACGAGCCCCTGTGGGTAAGAAAATCAAGTGTCAAAAGAATATATATCATAGACAGACGCCTGTCCGACATCATGCCACGACAAACGAAGTTTCACCAGAATTGGCCCAAAGTCAAGGCTAAAACGATCATATTGCATGTGGATTACTTGCATGTGAAAATGTCCTTCTGCTTTACCGAGCCCTTGTCGGGGGCCCGGATATATTAATAGCAGGATTGTGTGGTTTAACGTGTTGAAGGCTTTATAGCACCGATGAGAATTCCACTGATATCAATTGCAGCGGTGTTTTTGGATTTCATTCACCATGTAAATCTGCAGGCGGTTAGAGCTGCCCATCATTTTCTGTGATTCTGTGAAACAATCTCTTTATCAGACGTTATGTTGTCTAAATATATTCAGAAAGATAGTGAAGATGGAGTTATTTACATTAACAATTTTGCTATAAACATTGAGATTGAACGGTGAGAGTAATAACCGGTCGATCACGCTGACATTTTGTGAGAACATGTGACTCAATTGAGACACATTGTGACTTAATATACAGTAAAGATTTGCTGAACTATTTGCGCCAATCCACGTTACGAAAGCGGTCAAGGACAAATGAAAATGCCAGTCGTTTTCTTCTATTAATGATATAGATAATCTTCTTCGCAGCCTAATCGACCATCGGATTAGGGTCAAAGAACCAGCGTTTATATTTCGAGGCATTTGAGCTCGACTTTCCGTTCATTGCCTGTGACAAATATTACATTGCTATTGTGCTATTGGTCGCTGTCGGTACCGTTAAAGCACACCCTCTACAGCATTGCATCGCGATTTCCAGTTTTCACAATTGAATATTCTCGTCATCTACAGACAGGAGAAATAGTTACAGGAAAAACTACAGGAAAAAGAAAGCAGGAAAAGACTTTTAAAAAAACTGAATGTTACCAGATTGTCTCTGGTAAATTCCGAGTGAAGATAACGGCTGTTTTAATAGGAGATTCAGGCCAGATTCATGGATATTATGCAGACATGTTGTCAGATATAATGTCATGTCTGGATTATTGATAATCTTCATTCTCACAAATGGAAGGACACAATGAGAGTGTTCACATATTTGCTGACTTTTCACAATCATTTTTAACGTTAGGAAGACCACAGACGATCGCCTTGATCTGTTTCTATATTCCCGTGTTCTTAGTGGCTCTCTCCGGTAATTTGGTGGTTCTCTTGGTCTCACTGATGGACAAACGGATGCGCAAAGTTACTAGTGTATTTCTTATCAACATGGCCGCTTCCGATTTGCTGGGTAAGTTAAACTTTTGTACCGATATAGTAATTATTTGCAGTGCATGCTCTTTAATATAACGACCACATTCATTCCAGGTAAATCCAAGTCATTGTTCTGAATGTATATTATAGAACATATTTGAAGAGCATTTAGATTCATTTAGCATGTGTATTTGACATTATAATAAACAATTGCGGATCTCTGTTTGAAATTTCAAACTGCCCCATACGGAAAATTCTGATATTGTATCACTTTTTTTCCTAAGGCATTTCTATTGCAATAAAAAGAATCTGATCGAATATTTTGCAAAGCTCTGCATTTGGAAACCCTTTGTATTACTAATGATTTTAGGTTTTATATCGGAATAACGGATTAATTAGAATTTAATTGGAACAGGTTTTTTTATTAGAAATACTGCCTTGAAAGCTATAAAAGCTCTAACTTGGACTTTGGTGGTCCTCGAAGTGGATTTTTGGGCTTCTCTACAGTTAACGTACGGTAAATTAATGTTAGTGGTATGTATCATTTTCACTAACTCCAGAATCTGTAGCTGTTAGTACCCGTGTTATGGGTCTAAGCCTGTCATCACGGCAACAGGTGCATCCACTTCGTCTTCAATAGATGTTTCGATCTGTCTTGAGCGTCAATTTGACGAGCAACCAAATTTAAAAAATCGTCTATTATCTCCATAAACACGAATTAAGATTATAATAATTGTCAATAAAGAACATGCCAAGTTACAGTTCATGAATCTCGGTGTACAGAAATTGATGAATTTTGACAAAACATGCTCGAGTCACACTATAACAGACATCACTTTTCCGGTACCACACACTGTCGTCATTTTGAATTTACCCATGATCCTATGCTTGGGCGGTGTGTGGGGGGGGGGGGGGGGGGGGGTGGTGGAAATAGGTAAGTAGGTTCAAAATGTCCCCAATATGATAAACTAAAAAGTCACTGAGTGTCAGCTCTCAAGTTTTGTCATTCCCGATATAGAAGCGAAAAAGCAACGATTTGAGGGGCATGAAAGTGCCCTCCACCCAGGCCAGGTAGGGATAACGTAAGGGTTGGAACGTGAAACGTAGTACTTTTCATGAATCGAAGAAACCAAACCCGGAAGGTGTATTTCTTAGTAAGGATTCTGCACTGTCGGGCTGATGTCCAGCCTTACATTTTCACCAACCCCATCTCACTTTACGTTTAACAATGCGAGCGTTTTGTTGTTTTGAAGTTTTGTTGGAAATACACGTCTTGCGCCAAGTCTCAGAGATAAGACTGCAAACGTTTTTCTATAACATTTTTATTGGCCTAATTGGAGCGAACAGAATTTAACGTTTAAATATAATACTTTATATGTATATAATACAAGAATTATGCATAATTCAACAGAGAAGTGTTTTTATACAGTCAGAACTTGATCTAGGCAATGCTTGTAGAAAAAAGTTCTGTGAGGAAGATAATGGGCATATACTATTTTGTGTAATTATACGCAACATACAATGGTGGAAAAAGATTGCGGCGTACTGACAAGAAGTCACATGCCCCCACGGGCTATGATGATTGGATGATCAAAGCTCTGACATGTTCAGCAGGGTTTACTTGGCTCTAATGCTACGGGTGAATTACTGCTTACAGGGCAATCAAATGGAAACCGGATACAAATATAAACACCGTCAGCAATACATTTCGTATAAGATCGAATGAAAATCAACTTACAATTCTTCGTTTCTAATGTTCAGAATGATATCCAACATAGCAACTCGTCAATCGGTAAGTTTTCACATCGAGCGACCGCTTATAAATCAATCCCGCGACAAGGAAAAGTCGGACAGAACATCATGATATTATGTTTGAGAGCGAATGATTATCAATAATATTGAACTGATGATGTTCGCCAGATTAATTTAATTCAAAATTTCGTAAACTCCTCGATCGGCAAGTGTTTTCGTCACGCAGCTACTCCAACCCACAATATGCTCGATCTCGCGACCAAGAAATATGATATATCACGTGACCTGACTATTTCGAATTGACATTTCATAATGCTACGAATTAGCAGCATCGTATGTTTCAAAGATTTAATATATAACTCTGGAACTAACTTGATATTTGTATGAAATCTCTGAACTGCAAATTTCCACTGTATAAAAGTCCAATAATTCTGCAACCGTTCCGAGTATTCTCATGTGATTGGTGACATATTTTTACGCGATGTTTTGTGCACTTTTCTCTCTTTAAAATTACCCTTAACACTTCAGTTATTCTATGACTAATATGGGCCACAGGTACTTGTATATAGAACAGCCAATGTCATCTTCAAGACATAATGTGACACATGAGTAGTGGCGTTAGCGTAAATTGAACAATATTTCACCCGGATGTAGAGGTCATTTGGGGCGGAAACGAGGCGGGAGGAGAGGTCAAGTGCAGTA
>JAVTVY010056985.1:0-31422 GCA_036873755.1 Hanleya hanleyi | reverse complement strand
CATCATGGGTCAAAAATCTGCCCTAGGCAGTAGATATAGGCAGGAGAGGAAGACTATGAACCACAAATTTAGTGTTTTAAAAAGGGGACTTTTTCAGACAAACACACCTTCTTTGCCACAAAATCCTTCATAACAATATTTAGAGAGGTATAATAATATGGAGACCTACCTCGTGTTTACCAGCACTGCCACAGAGATAACAGACAGTACGCAGGCAGAGAGGACCCGACATAGTGAGGGCTAGTCCTTGACGCCACACTGACTCCACTTCATACGACTCCTGTGTACAACAAAGAGGAACAATGAAGCCTGAAATGACCATCTTGTGTTCGGATATTTCGGATTATTCTGACCATTCTATACTAAGTTTAACATATTTAAACATTTTAATCCACAAGCTTTCACTCTCATGCTGGAGCCTTTATCAAGTGATAAATGGGTTTACGTGGAGTACAGCTCAGAGGTTTGTCTATTTCTATAAATAACAAACCCACGTTTGAGTCTAAAACAGTATATCAAAGCATTATCATATTTGATGTGGATGATAAAGGACAATAACTCATGGAAATGTCATTGAAATGGGTAACGAACGTTCAATGCACACCTACATGGCACTCAGCATTTACTATGAAAATTTTGAAATTCCATGCCAATTATTAGGGAGAAGTACTATACAAGCATATATTGATGTTGACAATAAAGGTACTAATCATCTTCTATGTAAGTGCTGAAGTTGTCCATCAAATAGTAACAGATTATTCATGGAATGGACAAGCATTGACCTTGAGAAAAAGGCGCCATAACTCTGGGAAAAATCATTGAAACTGGCAAAAAAAACCCCACACAGTGAAGTAAAAGCCGACATATGGTCTAGACAGGCATATATTAATGTTGTGGGTTACGGGCCAGAACTCTGAGAAATATCATCCAAACAGGTTAAAAGCATGACAGTGCACATCTGAAAGGTACTAAGCAACTTCCAGGTGAGTCTCAAAGTTATCCATCAAATAGCAATGTCTGAGATATGGACTGGAGAATAATAATGTTGACGATAAAGGACCCGAACTCTTGGAAGAATCAGCGAAACTGACAAACACCCTGACAGTGCACATCTGCAAGGTACTAAGCATCTTCATCTAAGTTTTTAACTTCTTTTTCATTTTTTTAGAGGTTGCAATAGAGGGTCATAAAAGAAAATCATCGAAAGAATTATAAACCTGTCAGTGCACATCTTGAAGGCACTAATCATCTTCCATGTCAGTGTCAAAGTTGTCAATCAAATAGCACTGGACTGGCACATATTGATAATGAGAATACCGACCGTAACTCTGGGAAAAGTAATCAGGTCAAAAAATCAAGCCTATGCATCTGCAAGGTGCTAATCTTCATCTGCAAGGTACTAATCTCCATCTGCAAGGTACTAATCTCCATCTGCAACGTGCTAATCTTCATCTGCAAGGTACTAATCTTCATCTGCAAGGTGCTAATCTCCATCTGCAAGGTGCTAATCTCCATCTGCAAGGTGCTAATCTTTATCTGCAAGGTACTAATCTTCATCTGCAAGGTACTAATCTTCATCTGCAAGGTACTAATCTTCATCTGCAAGGTACTAATCTTCATCTGCGAGGTACTAATCGTCCAATTAAGTTTAAAATTTTCGAGTGTGTGAGTGAGTGAATATGTTAGATTTAACGATGCTTTCAACTGTATTTCAGTAATATCACAACGTTTTGGTCCTATTCCTTTTCACACCAGGGAACCCCACAGGTAGGGTCCGATTCCTTTTTACACATGGGAACCCCATGGGAGGGGTCCTATTCCTTTTCACACCCGGAGACCCCAAGGGTTCCCCAGTCAGTCGCAACAAGCTGTCTGATGGGCTGAGGCCTATTCTTACCATGACCTGAAGTGTGCACAATGACATCCCAGATCAATCCCCGGAAGACCGACGTGGCTTAAATTTTCGATCAAATAGTAGCTGAGATATCTTGTATGCCTCCCTTCCCCTCATAATTTAGAAGTATGAGAATTATTACAACTTCGAAAGTTAATCTATTGTACTGTCTTATTGTTTAATTCACTCAGTTCAGACTACATACTATAGGGTACTGGTATGTTGAAAACATGATTGGTTTACAGAGGTTGATGGTTTACAGAGGTTGATGGTTTACAGAGGTTGATGGTTTACAGAGGTTGATGCTCTATTTTGGAAATATGTACCCAATATGAGAGATGGATATAAAGGAAGGGACCATCATTATAAACATAATATTCAAAACTCACCCTGAAGTTCGCCTTGACCCGGTGATGCTGAGGTATGGAAGACCATTGGCGTAATAATGGTGAGATTACTGGCTGCCGACTGTCCACTCTGGACCCTGTCACTGCCTGGCACAAAACACCATGTTATATTCATATCTGAAACAACTGCACACCAGCTACATTGTACTATAGTTCTGTATTACCACATATGCATTTCAGAAATCTAATCTGCCTACACTGGCATGCATTAGTACTATGCTGGTTGCCAAGAGCAGCCAGAGCTGAAGTGGGCATAATTACAATACAGACTTGTATAAAACTTGCTTCACTGTCTTGCAAGTTGCAAGAAGGTGGGTTGACATGAAAAACAATCCCAAGCGAGATCTTGAGACAAAGTATGAACTTAGCAAATTTGTACAGAATCCATTCACTTTTTCATAAGTTATTGTTTGGAAATGAAGTCGGACAGATGGACCCCAAAACTATAATTCCTCTTTAGCCCTTCAGGTGTTGGGGACAATTAGAGAAAACACAGAAAACCCCGGATTCGAGCTTACAGCCAAATCTGGCCTAAATTTGTTTCTCTTGAAGCCTAAATTCATCAAATATACATTAAAACCTGGCATTTTCTAGATGTTAGAAGCAAATTTACATGCATATGGTTCATGTTTTACATTTCAAACTAAATAACCCAAATTAGGGAGACTTTATCAGTACCCAAATAATAATAATAATGTTGGAGAGTCAAGATTTGGACGGTCAGCTCATTAATTGTAACTTGAAAGTCGAGGGAGCATATAGGGAACCAAACCCAAACACGCTTCATGATTAGATGTTATGAAGTCAGTGAGCCTCAGCGGGTCTGAAAGTTTGCAAATCAACACAAATAGAGAGAGAGAGTGAGAGAGATAAATTTAACATTGAGTTCAGCCTTTTTCAATTGATCTAAGATTATAAGTTTATGGAGATTTTTTTCATTGTTTGAATTGTATTTAGATAACCTTGATAATAGACATGAATGTAGAAAGAATTGGAGTGAAACAGAGAGAAGAATGAATGGTTGAACAGCTGTGACACAGCTGGCTGGAAAAAGTGTACCTTCTCTTGGTCTGGGGCAGCTTTCTTGAGATTAAACCTGGGCTGTGGATGAAAGACTGTTCTCTTGATTCCAGCATCCCCAACCTTAGGAATGTATGCCTCACCCCCCAGCCGGCTCCCAGGAATATAGGCCTCTCCCCCAGTACGGGTGTGCTCAAACCCGGAGGTGTCCGATGTACGCACCGTGTACAAGGCTACTGTCCGACTGGTGGAAGCCATGTCAGTGGGTGTGGCTTTAGCTGGAGGGGTGCTCTCAGGCTTAGTGACAGGGGAGATCGTAGGATGGTTCACTTTGCTGACAGGGGAGTTATCAGACTTCTCTGATCCTGTCTTGGGTTTGATAAAAGCCTGTGTAGCTACTTTGGCATACCTCGTAAATAAACATTTTCTCTCCCTGGAATTGAGTGTTATGTTATACATTACAATAAAGTCTACAAAGAGAAACTAAATATAAGAAATTTAAGTGAGTAGGCCTAATTATTATGGGTTTGGGCTCAGTCAGCTGATCCATACTCCTTGAACATGAATGTCAAACTTCAACATGGTAGCCACAAATCCTAAGAAGTGATAACATTCTAAGACTGTGTAGAGCTTCAGTGTTCTGGACCAGAGTGGAATTATCTTGGCTGATCCTTCCTTGACAGCATGAATTCCCCTTGACCATCACGGAACATCACTGGATCCATTTAAATCTACTCAGTGAATATGTCAGTAAACATGCATATATATATATTAATGCATTCATTGTCTGATAATTCAACGAAACTTGACCTCAATCATACAGAATATACTTACACACAGGCCTGTTTCAACACTTGCTTGCCACCGAACTTTGGTTTATCCCTGTTATGAAAACAGTTCATTTTAATTAGACAATGGTTTCTTCCTACTGAACATGTTCAACTTCTCATCCAAAACAGCAGGGAACTGTACAAAACAGATTTACATATTTTCACATGAGAAGTATTTATCAGGATTTACACTAATAATAATTCTGATCACCTCCTAAAGGAGATTGAGAAAACACATAGCTAAGGAGCATTTGTCCGTCACAAGACAGTCGAGATCCTTCTTTTACTCATTTGTCTAACATGTGAACTCGGGTCTCTGTTCTGTTAACATGATTGATTTGCTGATGAATATCTGTCAGCTGAAATATACCTCAGAAGTTTCATATATTTTACCATCTCCAACGGTCTCTCCAACAAACAAGTGAGCAGACATTGCCGAAGCACAAAGAACCGGGCTTGGTACCTTCCAAGCATGGCATGGTTTTAGTTTTGACATCATTTTGACATCAACGATTTACTTCGCTTATGGAATTGACTTTTTGTGAAAATTTTGAGTATTTCCCATCTAAATTGTATAGTTTTAAAAAGTTTTACCATCAGTTTTGGAAATATCTATACCATTTAATGGCAGTAAAGCTCGACGTCTTTGAATCCCCATGAACTTACACTAAATATGTCAGTAATATGCGGGAGGTCATTAATATAGTTATTGTGAAATTTCGCAAACTTTCCATTCCAATAAATTTGATTATAACGTGCACCATAATTCTGCACTAAATACTCACAGGCAGTACATACAAACACCGCAGTCAGAGGCTTTACAACCTTTACACTCGTTGCAGCGAATTTTTCGTTTCCGCTTAAAAGGATCTGTTGGTTTGGGCTCCTTTTTTTTCGCTGTTGATTTGACGTGTTTGACAGGGCTTTTCTTCACAACAATTACATCTTCTCGTTTGTCGTGAGATTTATGAATGATTTCTTCCATAGATAAATCTTCATCAGATTCTAGATGAAAACAATTTGAAGAAATTGAAAACATTTATTTATTTTAAAGATGGACTGATAACTTCAGAAGTGTTATATAAAACTTAAAACAGTATCCAGTGGCATCCGACATCACATGAAAACCAACATACATGAATAAAAATTAACATTGAATAAAACTGTATTAGCACTATTTCTGTATATCTGTTACGAGTACTATATTTAGATATGGCACTATACCACATCACACATTAGCACTCTAATTTCTATTATTAGTACTATACAGTAGATATGGTAGTACATGAACCACATCAATGTATCACATAATCAGGGCTTTAGATTTCACCCATCATTCAACGTGAACATTGTACCCAAATTAGGATGTGCTCAAATCAGACGGCAAAAAAAAAAATCAAAAGAATAAAATAACGTTTTTGAAGGTATTTTTCTTGCATTGCGAATCAATTTTCAATCATACTCATGGAGAGTCCTCATCAATTCAGCCAAAATTAAAATATAGTTTGTTTGTGGTAACATGACCGACTCGCTAAAAATGGGAGTGACCCAAGGTTTTTTCAGATTTTTTTCAAAAGTAAAATCAAGTAAATCAGTAAAATATTGCCATCGTTGTTGTTGTTGCAGTTGTTATCTTCCCATCGGGGGATCGTGTGCGCCACAAGCACCACCGTAACGACAACATACGCTCTCCATACAGTAGTTAGAGTAGCAGAAGGATGGTAACTGTTAAGGAAAGTTAACCTCGTTTCCCCAGCCATGCATCCTCCTGCAGCTATATCATATATGGCGGCTATATTTAGAAAAGGGCGAAGTCTCCTAGGAACAAGGTCTGCCACAAACCAGTTCTGTATCTGGAATAGTCATTTTTAAGCCATGAGGCAGAAGGAATAGCAGACGACTCAATCTGCAGTGATAAACGTAAATTAAACTAGAACTCGTGGACTTCGGAAAGCTGCCGTTATCTGCATGCATTTTATGGCTTTGACGTTTGAGTGTAATCTGCAGAAATACATAGTTTTTCCTATTTCACAAAATTGGGTAATGTGTATAGTGTTGTGTTATGTATTTATTTACCTTTGTCAGTCATAACAGGAAAAAATGTACAAAGTACAATAATTTAATACCGTACTTTATTCCATTAACTAATTTGGTGATTCATAGAAAATTTTAATGAAAACCAGAGCGTTTGAAGTCCACCGACATTGAAACTACTGATTTGGCTTGGAACCTTAACATTCAGTACCCAGCATGGAAAGTAATCTCGAGTGAGATTCTGTGGCAATTTAACCACATACAAAATTTGAAAAGAATCCGTTCAGGTTTTCAAAAGTTACTGTCGGAGTCTAGCGGATCACCGTTAAAAACAAGCGCAAGAGAGATCTTGAGGTGAGCGAGTGAGTGAATATGATTTAACATCGCTTTCAACCCTATTTCAGTCATATCACGATGTTTGGTTTCTATTCCTTTTCACACCTGGAAACCACACAGGAAGGGTCATATTCCTTTTAACACCCGAGACCCCACAGGTTGGGTCCTATTCTTTTTCACACCCAGGATCTCTATGGGTGCCCCAGTTAGTCGTCTCTTATGACAAGCTCTCTGAGGAGCTGAGACCTATTCTTACCATGATCTGGAGTGTGGACACACGGACGGACACCAATAATATATTCCCCCTTTAGCCCTTCGGGGGACAGTTATAGAGGAAAAATATAATGATTGTATCGCTGCAGTTCAAGTTGAGGAAAGTTTTGTCATACGATTCGAGCACCCTATGCAATGTATTGCTTGAATAATGGTTACATGGATGATGTGAAATAATATTTTATAAAAACTGGATATTATGAAATGTTAAACATGGTACTGAACTGCCAGTTTCGATAGGTGTCTTGACTTATACCTAGATAAATAAGTTCCCAAAATTTGGTCACGGTACCGTATCTAGAGCGGTTTTGCCTATAATGCTGTAACGGATGGACGGACGTACGTACATGGCGACAATACCCCAGGCCAAAATTGCGGGGGGGTAAAAACAATAAAGGCCCATTCTCACCATGCGATTTGTAGTAACAACTCGGTGGGGGAATTCCCCGATTTGTAGCATGCAACTAATCGCATGGAATAGGACCTGCCCTATTTCATACGACTTGAGGCATGCGACTAAAATCACAGTGTTCTCACGACGCAACTGAGTTGTATGCTACAAGTTGTTACTACAAATCGTACCGTGAGAATGGGCCTTAAAATCATTGTCCCTTAATTCATAGTTCAATTCAGCGTTTTTTAGCTAATTAGACGAAGACTTGACTTTGGTGTACAGTCAACTGTTAATTTCTATGTATTATTTTCCTGATCAAATGCATTTTTATATCCTGAAATTCGCTGATATGCTAGTAAATTTTCATTTATGAGACCTCTGAAATATCAGGATATGTAGGCGCAGAAATGTCCTCTTCCGTCGAGGTACAACATTTTCAAGAGCGAACGATGTTTTGACGACGTAAATTACAACTACAACATGAATGGAAACACATCGTGACAGACTCTTCCGTTCAGCAAATAACGATCAAGATTCGCTTCATATTATTCGTGGATATTATGAAGAGATACATAGCTCTATTTTTTTTTTATGTTGATAAAACTCCCTCAATTCATTTTTCAACTGGCTGGACCTTAGCCCTCGAACCGTAAATTGCTGTCGCCAAATTTTGGCCGCCCGACCCGGAGCAGATTCCTGCTTCAAAGAGAATGTGGCCTACCGTTCTGTGCTCGTATGGATTAAATACATATTTGCCAACTTCCCTGGTCATTTATTTCCTCTGTCTCGCTCATTTTATTCCGTAAACGGCAAAAGTAAAAACAATTATCCAGCTTGACATTTCAAAGACGAAATCCCGCAGCCATTTTCAGAAGTCAGGCATGATAGCAAATAACGACAGCTACGATTGGATAAAAGAGGCTGCCTCCGCCAATGATAAGTGCCTAGACTGAATGCTTGGCATCGATACCTTGATTTACCGCACTAAGTATCATGGGAGATGTCGATTTTATCGAAGTACCGCCATATCTCGTTGATCCGGGATTTGGCCACCATTATCTCACAATCGGCGTCAACAGAGCGTATTTTGATGAAGAAAAACGCATTTTCGCTAGTTCTAATCACCATTAAATTATAACGAATTTCCAGTTCAGAGTCTTCTCCACATTTGGCCCTGTGACCGTAAGCCCCAACTCTGCTTTGTTTTCTCGCAATCTTGCGATTTTAGCCCCCATGAGACGAAGCCAATGCAATAAGGCTGCGCGCATAGCGGCAGACTTAAAAATCGACCATTGAGGTCCACGTCCCCCGCCAGCAGCACCAGTTATGGTGGATTGCATCACCATAACTGGTGCTGCTGCTGCGGGGGACATGGACCTCTAAGGTCGATCTTTTTTGGTCAATAATATCCCATGTCATTGAATAGAGGTATGATTTTGGAAATGGAGATATATCTGATGAGCCATGCATCCGACATAAACTATGTTGCTTTTTATGCAGAACGTGTCATCGTTAATGGCAGCCATCTTGGATTACGCAGGTAACTGAAAAGCAATCCCAACTGTCCTCTCACCGATGTCAAGACACTCTGTAAGTTTGAAGATGATCGGGGCTCAATTGTTCTCAAGTTACTGGTTGGACAAGAAATGTGTGAAGAGCCAACTGCTGACAATCCAGTATGGTTGATGATGGCCATCTTGGATTACACAGATAACAAAAAAGTAAACCAACCTTCCTCTCGCCAATGTCAAGACAATCCCCAAATTGAAGCCGATCGGTTGAATAGTTCTCGAGTTATTGGTCGGACAAGAAATGTGTAAAGATACAACTGCTGAAATCCAAGATGGCTGATTGCGGCCATCTTGGATTACGCAGGTAACTGAAAGCAATCCCAAGTCCTCTCACCGATGTCAAGACACTCTGCAAGTTTGAAGTCGATCGGTTCAACAGTTCTCGAGTTATTGATCGGACAAGAAATGTGTAACGAAATAACGGACGCCCGGTGTTTCTAATGTGGCGAGGGACAATTAAAAATTTTACAAGTACATTTGTCTACAGGATTAACTGTCAATTCAGCCAGCTGTCAATGTCATTGTTGATAATTTATCGGTCTGCCAATACATAGGATTGCCTCCCACCCGACAAGTATGCAGCTCATGTGCTGGCTACTGCAAATTTTGGCGTGTTCAGACAACAGGAGTGAACAGGAGTCCTGGTCAATGTAATCAAAGGAACCTGGAACACTGTGCGATTTGGGCAAGTCGATCTGCACAACACTGGATCCAAACAAGAAAAAAATTATCAGAAATTTTAATCGAAAAAAAAAAAAAATTATCAATAAAAAAATAAAATGGGACTGACTGTCCCAACATTTTTCATGGGCCCTTGTTTAACAAACAAACTGCTTTTCAATTTTGACCTTAAGCATTATATTTGAGTTAAAGCATACCTGCCTTGACAGAATTTGGGTTTTCACTAATTTGGGCATGTTCCCCTGCCTAAAAACATTTGCCGTGCTAAAAAGAGATTGTGGTAATCCAAAGCCCTGATAAAACATTATGTTTGGGAGCACAAAAGATATCGGGCATTGTATCTGGGGACGAAGTTGTACCTGGTGCCCTTTTCTTTCTCTATCCTTTGTGGAGATGATAGGACACAAGAATGATGCGATGTCTAGAGAAGGAGTTTGGTATTAATCATATTCAACATTGAAAAGAGCTTGGAACTTTGTTGATGACATCTCCTACATCCGACTGATTCACTGTATATTATGGATGATGCCAAACAACAATGCAGTCCTCTAGATTATCTCCCTTGTGGTCAAGGAGAGTTCAAGGAGGATCTCTTCAGAATATTTATTTTTGTCTTCTCAAATGTGAACAGAATGATGAATAGTGTGAATGTGTGTGCCCGCTTACCAGTCTTTTCTGCTTCAGCCTTCTTCAACATTTTCACTTTCTCCTGCTTGGGCAGGGCACTGAGTCTGAACTCTGAGGCATCGGGAAATTTTGCCACAGGTTTCCCCAACACTACTGCAGCCTTTCTGCACACATGCTTAATCCGAGGTCCCCTACCATCTGGTGGTCGTGGTGGTGAGGACAAGGCTTCAGGGGAGCTAATTCCAGGTGACTGACTAGTGTTCCCGGGGGTCTTGTTTGGCGATATAGGAGAGGACGTCACAGATCCTCGTCGAGAGGTTGGCGATTTTATAGGAGACGAATCGTGCCAACTTCTTTCTCCATCACCTATGAAGACATGTAAGAAATTAGTCCGAAAATCAATAAGCACAAAATGATTCAATATGTAGTGAGTTGGATTCGTATGCAAATGAACTAATTTGAAAATAAATTATTTCTACTATTGTTACCTAATATTAACTAAGATAAATGTAACTCCGAAGATTGAAGTCATGGTGGTACGTGATATGATACTATATTTCGGCTATAATTTATGCCATCCTCAGGATCGTATGAGCACCTGTTGCATACAGAACATATATATACAGTGTGAAAACAATAGTATGAAAATCCTGAGGATGGCATAAATTATAGCCGAAATGACTTCAATCTTCGGAGTTACATTTATCTTAGTTTATGTTAAACTAATCTGTGGAACAAGGTTTTTACCTAATATTAATATCCACTTATTTGAGACTAATTCAAAAATAAATTATTTCTATTAATCTCAACAGTAATAGAAACTTTACTTTTTCGTCTTCTCTCCTCTTTCCTCCTTTCTCTTTCTTCTAATTTTTTCTGGGCTTTTTCTTCTGCTAACTTCCGCTTCTCCTCCTCTCGTTTATGTCGTAGTTCTATTCGAATTCTCTCCCTTTCTTCTGTCTTCTCCTGTTTCAGCTTCTGTTTAGCCACCAGTTTCTCTGCAGCCAGGGCTGTTGCATTTTCCTCACTTTTCTGTTTATTCAAGAGACGACTCAGCTTTTCGTATGAGAATTTGAACCCGGAGCCATCCTTCTTTCTGGACGTTGGAACTTTCGGGAAGATTTCCAAACATTTTTGGAAACGACATGGCTGACACAATGTCTTGTTCTTATAGTTCACTTCACATTGACCTAAGTGTGACACAACAAATCCACATTTATCAACACAATCAATTTCACTCTTTTCTTAAGTGCATAAAGTAGGAAAATAATCGAATATAAGATATGAAAAGGAAGTTCCATCAACCAAATCCACCAATGATATTTCATCCGACTAGTTATCAAATATGTTCTTTATTCTCGATCTTGATATCCTTCTGTATTGCCATAATTGCAGTGGGACTTGTTACAAATAACAATGAACCTTAAAGGTGAACTGCAAAGCTTTTAATTTTATCTAAATTGTTGCTTATATACATCTTGTCTTATGTGACATAACTTTTATACGTTTTTGGGGCAAATATAGTTTGCAAAATTGTACTAATAACAATATTTAAGTTATCCTGTTCTAAATCCGTCTTGAAAACTTGCATCGCTTGTCTCTCTTGGTTTGTAGAACGTTATGACGTTATAGTGGTCCCCTTCATTCAAGTTTTATTCAAATGTGACGTCATGCTACGTCGGATGAATGAACGAGGGCCACTATAACGTCATGACGTTCCAAAAACAACGGGAGGCAAGCGATGACGTTTTTAAAAGTTCTGGCTCTCGGTATAAGTTTTGACTTCTCATATACCCAAAATAAAACAATAACCCACAGAACTATTACCACACATAATTGTAACAACTATAGAAGTTCTTGTTTTATGACATTTTAACAGAACATTGGAAAGCTTTTCAGTTCACCTTTAATAAATTAATATCCTATCAATGCTCCCTGAACATACTTGTCGCTATTACTAGAGTAATATATCCAGATGAGGAGCAGAAAGGATTTAATTTTAATTAGATCGAAATAAAAATAGAAGTTGAATATTTTGTTAGCAGGCTTCACAGTCTACCTGTACTTACCTTTATTTTCACATCGGTAGGCTCTGTGTTGTATTCGTAAAATGTAATTACGATAGAATTTTCGACAGCCATCACAGCTTGGTATCCCGTAATATAGACCCTTGCCAGGGATCAGGTTTGGATCCCCACACACAGCGCACCCTTTACGCTTAGACTTCTTCCCAGGAGATGAACTGTCATGTCTCGATCTCTCCTTCCCAGAATGCTCCTCTTCTCCCCAGAGTTGTTTCTGAACAGAACCTTTCAGCAAACATATTATAAAGCAGTGTAAAATACAAAACGTTTTTCTATACTTCCTTTTGTGTAGCGGTACACAATCTAAAATATTATCCTATAGCTCCTCCCTATGTTACTGTTGTAAGATCGTAAGTGCTTGGACTAATGCCAGCATTCACCTATCATACTCATAGTGTTGCTTCGTCAGCTTTTGAAGATATTGGCAGTACATGTAGATCATGCCCTCGTAAATATCTCCCGGGATCACCGACCCCTAGAACAGCCTTGCATTTGATTGTATAAAAATTACACAGTACATGATGTAGGTTAGGCAGTGACAACTTAGCGAAATTTTCGGAGGAAACTGAATGTTTAAGACAGGAGTTGAACCTCCCCCCCCCCACCTCACCCCGCTTTCTCCCCACCAACAAGCGGATTAGATCAACTTCACCATACTGACACAAGTGTTAAAAATAGCCCATTGGGCTTCAATACCCCTCGGCTATCAGTTATTGTTTACACCCAGCAATCATGTATTGTAGCCCCGTGGGGCTTCCGGGGATTGACCTGGGATGTCGTTGTGCACACCGCAGGTCATGGTAAGAATATGCCTCAGCTCCTCAGAGAGCTTGTCGTAAGAGGCGACTAACTGAGGCACCCGTGGGGTTCCCAGGTGTGAAAAGGAATAGGACCGAACGTCGAGATATGACTGAAATATAGTTGAAAGCGACGTTAAATCATATTCACCCACTCACTCACTCATGCATTGTATAATATCAGTGTATTTTTAGAACTAGATTAACAAAAATGTGATCTAGTAGGGTTGGCTGTAGTTCGCTTTTGCCAAGGCCTGAGGTTCTGGTAGAGCATGATCGATCGAATTTTTAGCTCTAAATATGCTCTTCCAAAAAGCTTATAATCAAATAAAGTAATTTTATCTTGGAAATATAGATCAAGGTGAGTCATCTTCAAACAATTTCAAGTCAATTCTAATTTCATTGCATAAGGAACAGGAACTTGGAGACCTTAGACATAACATATAGAATTTGACCCTTTAAAAATAGGTCAAGGTCAGTGATATTCTTCAATAAACTTCAGGTCCAGCCATAAGTGGTATAAATTTGGACAATGTAAATCTTTCATGGAATATTGTACTAAATAGAATCTGACCTGGATAAAATAGGTCAAGGATAAAATAGGTCAAGGTCAGTCATCTTCAGCACACCTTTGGAGCATCACCAGATGTACACATAGTATTAATTTGGAAAGCCTATCTTTATTTCTCAATGTTATATCATAATAAACAGTATATATAAATAGGTCAAGGTCAGTCAACTGGGATAGGCTTCTAGCAGGCCTCGAAATTTGGCGCGAACGAAACAATCGTTCGCGTGTCGGTTACGCAAATCTGAAATGGCCAGAACGAAAAATCGGTTACGTGAATGTGCTTCTTGGACATATGTTCTGGTGACAAAAGTCCCCATCTCTTCTCTGTCTGTCCACTGTGCAAACTTTAACCACATGACGTGTGTCTTTCAGCATGTTTTAAAAGCGAAACTAAGTCGCAAACTCGGCCCTGTCTGTATTGAATTTGTAGACAACCACGTGGCAGGCGTCTGTCTTGTCAGCTTGCACAGACTGGTTTGTCTATCCTGGGTTCCGGGCCGGCATATTATTATGTAATAAACCAATAGCGGTCAGGAAACAGCTTTATCAAACTTGAACAAGTTGAAAGGGTTACCCGCAAGCCTCCTCGCTCCAAGGTTGTTGCTCCGTGGGGCGCTGTTCACAGAGCTAGCAGCAGAGGTGGCATGCGGAGCTCCTCATGGAGGAATTATCTCGGCGCGCGGAGCTTGTGGTTAACACTCGTTGTCACTTCCGCCATCTCTAAATTTGCAGACGGCATGTTCAACCTCTCTTCTCAATCAGGATTTTAATGGAATCCCAAGGAAATGGCGAATGAATTATACAGCCAGAGTCACAATAGCCAACCATGAATGGTGGAAGCGATTTACGTGTGCAATCCCATTCCCGTATGTTAACTCATTTGTCTGTTCAGTCACTGCCCACGTGCTGTGGACAGTCTTTTTTTTCCACTCGTTGACGGTACACTGTTGTAATTACGTAATCGTTTTGCGAAACCAATTGGTTACGTAAAAATTAACATCGTAACCGAACAATAGGTTACGCAAGCCAAATTTACCGTAACCGATTTTTCGGTTACGTCAATGAACCAATTTTCGAGGCCTGTTCTAGTCAATCACGAGTTGCACACATAATATGAATTTGGAGACCTAACTTTAATCCTTCAAAAAATATAGCAAATACTAAAATTTGACCTTGATAAAATAGGTCAAGGTCAGACATCTTCAGTAAACCTATCAACCTTTGCCAGATGTACACATAGTATTAAATTGGAAAGCCTAGATATATTTCATGTTAGACCATAATAAACAGCATATGACCTTGAAAAAATAGGTCAAGGTCAGTTAACTGGGATAGGCTTCTAGTCAGTCACCAGTTGCATAACTAATATGAATTTAGAGACCCTAGCTTCAATCCTTCAAAAAATTTAGAAATACTAAAATTTGACCTTGATAAAATAGGTCAAGGTCAGTCATCTTCAGTACACCTCTGGACCTTCGCCAGATGTATACATAGTATTAATGTGGAAAGCCTAGCTTTATTTCTTCATGTTATATCATAATAAACAGTATATGACCGTTAACAAATAGGTCAAGGCCAGTCAACTGGGATAGGCTTCTAGTCAATCACAAGTTGCATACATAATATGAATTTGGAGACCCTAGCTTTAATCCTTCAAAAAATATAGCAAATACTAAAATTTGACCTTGATAAAATAGGTCAAGGTCAGTCATCTTCAGTACACCTCTGGACCTTGGCCAGATATATACATAGTATCAATTTGGAAAGCCTAGATATATTTCTTCATGTTACACCATAATAAACAAAATATGACCTTGAAAAAATAGGTCAAGGTCAGTCAACTGGGATAGGCTTCTAGTCAATCACCAGTTGCATACGTAATATGAATTTGGAGACCCTAGCTTCAATCCTTAAATTTTTTTAGCAAATACTGTAATTTGACCTTGATAAAATAGGTCAAGGTCAGTCATCTTCAGTATACCTCTGGACCTTCACCAGATGTATACATAGTATTAATTTGGAAAGCCTAGCTTTATTTCTTCATTTTATATTATAATAAACAGTATATGACCTATACAAAATAGGTCAAGGTCAGTCAACTGGGAAAGGCTTCTAGTCAATCACCAGTTACATAAGTAATATGAATTTGGAGATCCTAGCTTCATCCTTCAAAAAATATAGCAAATACTACAATTTGACCTTGATAAAATAGGTCAAGGTCAGTCCTTTTTAATAGGCTTCTGACCCTTCACCCGATACATTTGTGGTATGAATTTACAATGCCTGGCTATAATTCTTCTTGAGATATTGTGTTCACAAGAAAGATGGACAGACAGACGGACAGACGGACAAACAGACAGACAGACGACGCTGACGACGACAATACCCTTCGGGCAAAATTTGCCCGAGGGGTAAAAACAACTACATGTCATAACGGAGCCACACTGATAAGCCTGATTTGAACTTGGCATAATCGTGAAATGTGGTCAATGGATGCACTTCTTCGTCCGTGAATATAAAATGCCAAAAGTGACACATAAATGGGCATCTCCTCATTTCGTATTTCCCCACTAATTTTACATTACAAAGTGGTTGGTTAAATTAATGCCTTCACTTTTGAAACACACAAAGTCTATTGTAACATTAAAAATTATTTTTCTGTCAGTTATACATCATCATCTGCTCCTACCTTTCGATGGTTTGTTGGGAGAAATTGTTGGTGACTCAAAGCCTACTTTTGATGGAGTACCGTGAAGGTGTAGGCTGCTCACTGTTCCCAGGGGGCTTAGGGCGCCCAATTGCTTCTGTCTCTTCTCCTCTAGCTTGGCTTCTTTTTTCATCTGAGCTTTCAGCTTTCTTGCAAGTGCGGCTTTAGAACGATTCAATGCTGCACGATTCAGTTGAAGTTTTGCCTTGCGTAAAATACTGTTTCCGCTACGCTTTGTGGCCTCTGCATCACGTTCCAATGCTTCGAGTTTCTCAAGTTCAGCCGGGTCAGAAGTCGCAGATCCAGCGGCATCCATTTGACTGAAGAGTCCAAACCTTGGCTCAGAGAACGGACTTGTGGGAAGGAAAGGCTGCGGAGACAGAGGCCCGGGTGGCGTCAGCAGTGATCCTTGTTTCTTTTCTTCAATTTTTCTACGGTTTTCCAGTTTTCTCATGGCAGTTTTGTCTTTTGACTCTTCAACATCATCCTCAGACAATTTCATCCTAACTTTGAGACTCGGTTTCCACTGTCGTTTCCCTTCTACAATTAAAGGCTGTTCGAACAGGCACATTTTTTGGTGATCTACTGATGACATGGCACTCAGTTGTAATTGTTCCCTGCCAAGCTGTTTCCCAGTATGAAATGCCAGAAGGCTGTTCTCCCTGGAAGTACCAGTACCGTGGAGAAAGCTAGTGGATGGAGATTCTATATCAGTCCACATACCCGAGTGGTTGGAATTGTCCACATTTACAAACAGAGGGCTCATACTCGTGTTATGATCTTCAAATTTGGTTTTCTTGGTCATCAACGGATGAATACTGTCATCTTCCAGGAAGCGTTTATTGGGCTTAATGACCCTGGATGACCTTGAACTCTGGGTCGGCAATACAAATGTCTTTCGTTGATGTGGTGTGGAATGATCTTTGCATGTTTTTGTGCCGACATGCTGCTTGGCCTCTGGCTTAGCAAAAGTAGGCACAGGTCGTTGCCGGGCTTTCTTTGCTTTCTCCAGCAGGTGTTTTGCCACATGTTTCGGCTTGGGAATATGAACCACTTTCTTCGGTCGACCTGGTCCTCGTTTATTCAACATTTCATGTGATACCTCAATCGAAACTTTTACTTTCTGCTTCCGTCCAACTTTGCCAGAGTCGTCTGCCTTGGGTCTTCCCCTGCCACGACCCTTCCCAGGAAGCCTCTCAAACATTTTCTCACCATGCTTCTCATAAATCGATGGTCTTCCTCTTCCGCGCACTATTTTCCCTTCTTTACCGTCTGCTTTTAACCTTATTTTAATGCTCTTCAGTTTGGTCAAGCGTTGGGCTTCATCTCCAGGCGTTGGTGGAGAGGGAGCAATTGCCAATTCTTTCATCTTTTTTGCTCGTTTTTTGCCCTTTGGTGCCAGAGTTGTGTGAAGTTCTTTAATACTTGCCACAAAGTGTGATTTGCTAGGCTTAGCAAGCCCCTCCTGAATCATCTGTTTGTATGACTTGCGTACCACTGTCCTCACCCGATTCCTCGTTCTCTCCGACGTGGGAAGTGAGTCCAGGGAAGTTCGAGCAGAAGCCAGTCGCGTTCCGACTGTTGCTGATGGACTAACAGACTCCACAACAGCAAATTCCACTGAGGTTTTTGAAATGACAGCTTCGGCGAGCTCGGCCACCTTCTTCGTTGCAAGACGAACATCTCGAACTGTAAAACCTTCAAACTCTTCTTCCTGTAAAATAAGTTGATGACAATGGTGTAAGATTGATATTTTACAAGCTTATACATCACTCGGGAGAATCACTCACCATGGAACTCTCAGAGTTTTTTCTTAAATATTTGTCCAAAACTGGGCCAGAATTAGAGCAGCTACCAATGTAGGTAGTTCAAAGTACCGTACCCTACCCACCAGCTGATGATCTGTATAGTTAGGAATCATTCAGGATAACATATTGGCATCT
Source organism: Hanleya hanleyi (assembly GCA_036873755.1). Taxonomy (NCBI): domain Eukaryota; kingdom Metazoa; phylum Mollusca; class Polyplacophora; order Lepidopleurida; family Hanleyidae; genus Hanleya; species Hanleya hanleyi. The sequence continues at coordinate 13,253 of JAVTVY010056985.1, read as the reverse complement.
GAGGTTTTATACTGGCGAAGCTCAAGAAATCTGATAGTCCCAAATGCCATAAAATTCTTGGCACTAACTCTAATGTAAACGGGCACTGAAGCCATTGTCTTGGCTGCTGCCATTAAATCAACTGTTAAACATGCTTTTGCCCTCGTTTGCCTATAGTTCAATATTACCTTTTCGGTAAACAGATCTAATGGGTGAGAGTTGTCGTACTCTCAGATAATCACGTCCCAATATTTTCATGTAGCCATTGTTCTGCTCAATCGTTGATTATTTATGCGATCAAACATGAACTGAAAATTAGGAAATCATAACTGAGCAATGATTGAGCAGGAAAATGGCTAAAAGGAGAATATTTTTGACATGATTACCCAATAGATTGACAATAACTGAGCAATGATTGAGCAGGAAAATGGTTAAAAGGAGAATATTTTTGACATGATTACCCAATAGATTGACAATAACTGAGCAATGATTGAGCAGGAAAATGGCTAAAAGGAGAATATTTTTGACATGATTACCCAATAGATTGACAATTCTCACCCATAGGAATGGATCCGTTTACACAAGGATACTGTTGAACTATACTCCAGGTACTTGAATGTGGAAGAATGTTCGAGTTATGATTTGACCACAATCTGCGCTGTACTATTGGTTTGTTGATGCTGTGCAGTGTAGATAATGCCAATCGGCTATAGTGCCCGTTTACACTTGATTTAGCACGAAAGTTTGAAGGTGTGTGTGACTATCAGATAAATTTGTGAACTTTATTACATGCTAAACAAGATGTTTAAGTGAGTAAATATGATTTAATGTTGCTTTCAACAATGTTTCAGTCATATCACAACGTTTGGGTCCTATATCTTTCCACATCCGGGACCCTACGACAACAGCCAAAACAGGTACTAACACTAAACACCACATTACATTTGCCCAGGTCAAGGAAGATGAACTCTGCTGAAATTTCTGCAAAAATTAAGTGTCAATGGGTATGGTTCAGACTGAGCATGCCGACCAGAAATGGAAGGTGTTCTTAAAGGTGAACTGCAAAGCTTTTAATTTTATCTAAATTGTTGCTTATATAGATCTTGTCTTATGTGACATAACTTTTATACGTTTTTGGGGCAAATATAGTTTGCAAAATTGTACTAATAACAATATTTAAGTTATCCTGTTATAAATCCGTCTTGAAAACTTGCATCGCTTGTCTCTCTTGGTTTGTAGAACGTTATGACGTTATAGTGGTCCCCTTCATTCAAGTTTTATTCAAATGTGACGTCATGCTACGTCGGATGAATGAACGAGGACCACTATAACGTCATGACGTTCCAAAAACAACGGGAGGCAAGCGATGACATTTTTTAAAGTTCTGGCTCTCGGTATAAGTTTTGACTTCTCATATACCCAAAATAAAACAATAACCCACAGAACTATTACCACACATAATTGTAACAACTATAGAAGTTCTTGTTTTAGGACATTTTAACAGAACATTGGAAAGCTTTTCAGTTCACCTTTAAGTCTTACAGAGGCTGATTCTCAATCCTGAAAAAGCCTATTGTGAATTACACAGGCCTTGAAGTATAGAACTCACACAAGGCTGATTTGATAGGCCTGGTATTGACTCTTAACAGGGCTGATTGGCTCACAATGGGGCTTATTTCAAATGAACTACCTTATCAGCACTCACTTTTTACCAGGTTGATAAGCAGACCCCATGAAAAGCACTCACAGGACATTTCACAGGGTCCCATCAAAACACAAGGCCTGAATGTAATGATTATGTGTAAGCTTTTTTTTTAATACAAGATTTGTAAACTGTCAACTGCATTAAAACAAACTTTAAGATAAAAGCAAAGAATCTCTGGATTACGAAATGGAAAACTGAAAGTGCGATTTCTTGTTGTTGTACTACAGTACACCTGACAATTCAACAGTGCCAGGCTTATGTGATCATGTATTCGATCAAGCAATTCAGTAGTACAGGATGTTGGTATGAGCACTGAACGACGGTATTCCACATGAGGTTTCAATCAATATGTGCAGTTGAAGGTAAAAAACAAATAAAGGCTCCAACTACAATCTGCAGGAAAATCAATATGTGGTCTTGCACAGTGGAATCTCTCTCATTGCTCTTGGTACGGTAGTTTGGAAACGGGTAAGAAATTGATGAGCTGGACATGTGTCCACAAACCCCGCACATGATCAGGACAAAGCAATCAGGCCAGGAAACTTAGAAAAAATCATTACGAATAACAGAAGGAACAGAAATATGACCATCCAAACACTTTAATACTTTGAATTGAATCAAGTATGGAGAAACTAGTACCTGGTAACGTAAAACATATCAGTGCAAGAAAGATGAGTTCTTATACCCCCAACCTCCCCTCCTGGTAGTTGCACTCAATTCCATTTCCCATTTTAATTCTTGGACAATAGGTTCGCCCTGGCAAACGGACAGGTGTATTGATGCATGACTCCCAGTTTACATTTGTTGTTCAGATATATATATATCAGAGGACAGATTTCTAATTAACTGGTGTAAATAGGGTAAATATCCTTTCCACAACAAAACTGCACTCAACTAAAATTTCAACCCAATTTGCACTTATTTGTTTCACGATTACCAATGGTCAAAGGCAGTTTGATTGAAAAGTTGTATTATTGGTTTTTCGGACTTAAACTGAGTAATTGATGATAGAGGGTGCTGGTCGGGTGCAGTTGGTCGATTGTAGACTACATATTGTTTACCAGATTGGCAGATACATGTATATCACCTTAAAGCCCTCAAGAAGGGTGCTTGACTGGAAATGGGACAAGAATGTCATTTCCCAAGATTCACTCTTGAATTCTGTTTTCCCTTTTTTCGAATACCTGGTATATTGAGATGTCAGATAGGTCAGTTTTCTTCTCCTGTTTACTCTGTAAAGGACACGCCACATTGAGTTGTCCCCCTTAGGAAGATGGAATGTCATTTCTAATTTTCTCTCCTTTGAATGTTTAGTCATGTCAGATATGCCAGATTGGTATTTCTCTTCCATTATGCTTGAGACAGATGAACCATATTGAGTAGTAACTTTGGGTAGATAGATTGTCTTCTGCCAAGATAGTTAAGTCAGGTCAGTTTGGTACGTCTCTCTAATTTTGCATTTCCACCCCTTTTTTAATCTAGATCAACCCGATTAAAAATACCTTATTCAGTTTTCCCTACTTTAGTAGGCACTCACTGCACCCAATAGCGTGCACAATTTAGTTTTTGCTAATTTACTTTGCAAGTTATGTGCACATACATCACAATGCAGCTAAACTTATTATATTCTAAGAATATTAATATGATTTGTAGTTTATTTTGTTGTCAATACTAACAAAGCTCTAATCCTAGTGTTGTTATACATGTACGTATCAATCTCTGTGTCTAATGATTTCTTAATTATTTTTTATCACAGCACACTAAAAAGTTAACTTCAATATGCAATAAGAATGAGATAGCCCCTCCTCTGTACAGATATCCTGGGTTAAAATCATTATCTGTTCCATATCCTCTGATGTGCCTATGTCAGGCTTGTATTTCCCTGAACCATTTTTTTTCTTTTTTCGGTTAAGCTGTGAGAATTTATTACAGACTATTATAAATCACACTTTTAGATGTCATTTAACCTACAATTTCAATCTCAGGTCCAGCTATTTCCATTTTATAACGCAGCATCACATACAATGCATGAAAGGCCACACTTGGGGAGTGCACGACTATGAAGCAGTGAACAGGATAGGACATTATCACATAATACTAGCAAAATGTCAATCTGGGCACACCGCGACTGCAGAAGCTTTCCAAATGTTTGAAATTCATGACGGAAGGCAGTAGAAATAACTCACTGATTCCGCATATACATTATAATCAATATAGCATGAAGCATGATACTACTCTTAAAGTTTACTAAGCTGATTGGCTCCCCAGTGTAGACTGAAATTCATGCCCTTTTCTCCCTATCCAGTTTAAACTAAAGGTTCTCGATTTTTACAGTAGATTCCAAATATCAAATAAAATTTGGAGGGTCCCCACATGATTTGTTCATATTCAATAATGAATGATTAAGCCATTTCGTTATTGTTTTACTACAGTTCCAATGCTACTATTATCATGTAACTTGCTATTTGAATACATTAAATTAAAATCCATGTCCTTTGTCCATACTCAGTAAACATACACCTGCATAAAAATGCAGGTATTTTTATTTTATTATAAAAAAAATACACCTGCACAAAAGTGCAGGTATTTTTATTTTATTTTGCAGGTACTCTATTTTATCAACAGTTTTATTGCGTAAGCATGTACAATTGCGAAAAGCACGATTAGACATGTACTAAACCAACATACAGTACTACTGACAAAAAAGCAGCAATGTTGTCATTTAATCAGAGCTTTAAAAGCATGACAAGACAACGGCTGAAAATGGGGCAATTCTTGGATGGATTAAGTATGTCAGTTCCAGCAAACCTATCATGGAAAAAATAGTGTAGTTGATCACAAAGTATCAATCAATCTGTGCATTTCCACGTTACAGTACCCTGTCAGTATCTAGTGTACCCTCCTCTTAAGCAAATTCATGATCATCTCCTCATACTGGTAATCAGTTGCCTGATCTGCATCACTGGAATTGTTCATGAAGTGCTTGGGTCAATTCCTGTCTTGACTGTATTGCGAGTTTCCTAGCTGTTATTCTGAGACTCATTATGTCCCACAAGTGCTTTAAGGCGATTCAGATAGGGGCTTTGTGATGACCATGGCAAAATAGGATGGTGTGAAGACCAACTATAATTCCCCTGACTAAAGGAGGAGACATCTGAGGAGAGACCTAGCTTCAAATCATTTAGGCGCCGGTGGCCAATATCGACCACAAAATGTAGTGGCAGTGCCATCTTCTTCAGCTGACGAATCGGTCAACCAAGTGTCAAATGATACCGGAAATACTTGGGAGGGATCATGGTATGCATACAACCACAATCATCTGATGTACTCTTTTCTGGAGTCTTTTCTGTCGCACCTGTTTTGTTTTCCCCTCGATTCCTTTTTTGAAGTTGGGCGAACGCGCATGGACAGGAAACAGTGAATGATGTTGTGGCGCATAAACATTATTCAGTTGTGAATGTAACATCAATGTTAGTCACGTGGGTTTGTGTCTGCACGACAAAACATTTGAAAGTTGAAAAGAACTCGAGGGGGGGACAGAACAGGTGCGACAGAAAAAGACTGCAAAAAACAGTACCTGTTGAAATGATCGTGGTTGTAAGCATACCGTGATCCTTCCCAAGTATTTAAGGTACGGTATGTGACTGGAAACTTGGTTGACCGATTCGTCAGCCAAGGAGTATTGTGTGCTACATTTTCTGGTTGATGTCCTCCTCCTAAAAGATTTGAAGCTAGGTCTCTCCTTTAGTGGGGTGTAGTTGGTACTTAACTTTTGCGTAAGTGTATATAGTTCCAAGTTCAGTATGCTATAGATTCAAAATTTTGAATAAAAATTGGGGGGTCAAACACTACTCTCTGATTCAATAACACAGGAACACATTAAATTCATGAATTTCACCTTTGTTTTTATTTTTATTTTTTTTATTTTTAAGAGCTGAGATGACATCACACAATGTGATTGTAACATTGCATTATGACATTACAAAACCAGTGACGTTTATCAGTTACAAATACCTTTCAACACTGTATATTATTCATGGATTGGAAAGGTTAGGGGTTTTTTTTGTTTTTTTTTAAACACAGTTTTCTCCCTTGTCTGTTGAATGAAATACAAAAATGAAACTTCCGGTTTCTCAGTAATATGAGTGTTCCCCTTTTTTTTAATCTCTCGGTTTGTTGAGTAATAGAAAAAGTAGGTCATCTAGGTAACATTTTAAATACATGTATTCATTCGCAAATCTGGAGTTTGTTGAAGCATAAAGATCAGCAATTAAAGTACTTTTTTCTCCAATCTGTAAATCTTTCTTTTCTTGTAGACATTCGATTTTTTACCTTTTTGATAATAATGTGACAATTTTCTTTTGTTGTCAAGTTGTAGAATCTTATATCTGCAAAAATTATTCATAACAAAGTAGAAATTGAGAAGAGTAAACAATGATTCTGTCAGACGTGTACGCTATGAGCTAACTGCAAAAATTGGAGAAAAAACCCCACTGACAGCGGTTTTATTTCAAACATAGATACAGAAAGTTTAGTTTTTAAATATTTGATATCAGTCAATTTCTATATCCTAAGACTCGCAAGCACTCACTTAGGGTGAGAATGATTATCACTAAATTTTTTGCACATTGATTATTTCGGTTATCTGTTCTTACGTTTTTGTGATAAAAAGTCTAATGACTGTCCTATCAAATTCCTAGTGAACGATTATATAAATTGAGAGTCACGGTGTTAGCGTTGGTTGAACTGTTACCGGTGACCCGATAGTCTTGTGATCGGTGGGCCCAGTGCACTGGACAGCCCGGCAGAACTGCGATCACTGCACGATGAACCCTCTCGCGCCTTCGACAAGAGTAACTTCGATACACCATCACAGCAGATATTTATTAAATATCAAAATTATACCGACTGCACGGAGACTTTTGATTGAGTCTTTCCGTGTAAACTCAGCTATGTTTTTTGTCGCCAGTGACATACGTACATCAATTTGTGAGTAGCCGACGCCATTTTGCGCTATTTGTCGATTGCGAAATTTCCATCGCTTATTTCAACAACTTGAAGACACAAACACATCAACCAAACGTGTAGTTTCCTACTGTATACATTTAATAATACTAGTAAATACATGACATCCACAACAAAAATCGTAGACACTCAAATATCAGATTGCAAACTTTCTAGCTTCGCCGAACGTTATCGATGTCGGCCATTTTGTACATTTTTACAAGTAGAAGTCAAAGAAGAAAAAGATGGTCAGGATATTACCTCATCAGACTCGCCAAAAAGCTCTCTAAAGAGCATAAGCCCTTTGTGGATGCTTGCAACAACTGCAAGGGTTGGATCTGTAACATTTCTAGCTTCTTCAGCACCGTAGCGAACGCCTAAACGGTCAAATCTGTACCCCGGGCGACCGGGGAATCGCAATCGCGCCATGTTGGTTCTCCCTTTGAAGCGCAAAATGGCGGAATGACAGCCCACTACGGACGATTATCACTAATATTTCATCGATTAAACCATTTTAAAATATTTGAGCGCACAATATAGGTAGACTAATAAAATATCAAATATATGAGATGCTAAATACAGTATATCAACAGCGATCTTTTCCATTTGCAGTCTGTTTATTTCAGCCCTAGCTCATTATCCATGTTCAGGGCCACAAAGTAGTCGATTGACAGATCAGTATTACCCGCCAAATTCGACGACCTCGCCACACAAATGCTTTATTTGACGAATACATAGCTTTTATAGCGGGAAAAACATTTTTTCCATGATTAATATATGTTATTTTATCTAGCTGATATAAGATAATAAAGAAATGTGAGCCAACTTGCATTTTTCTTCGCAATTAAGAGTTCCATAAAACTTTACTACGACATTCCTTTAGCGTAACATTTTATTTACGTGTCCGCGCGCGCTTACCCACAATTCCCCAACTCATTCATATGTTTGTGAAATCGACATCGCGGTGGGCTCCACAGAATCAAAGACTGTTTTATCCGTAGAAGATGATTGTTTTTCCAGTATTTTACGAACGAGTCGTCCGGACAACACTCATGGGGCTGTGAGACAGATTGGTCTTATCGGATAAGTTCTACATGATGTGTATTCTATTTTCTTGTCTGGTACTCGAAATAACTTGGGCGGTACTCAGAATAGCGTGTATGTCATTGAGAAAACCGACCAGTGATATGTTGTTGGTGCAACCTTTAGGCTAGGATTAAGACTTAAGGTGAGATTAGGAAGATCAGTAGGTTTTATTCCGACTGGAATGTTACACGTTGACTCCTGTGTATTTTTTGTGGCTCGACTGTAGCTCGAATTTTATTTCAAAGCTACTGCTGGAGCGTTCACAATTGTGCTGAGCTCTGTGTAAAATCGACGTAGGTATAGGCTAACTAGGGTACCGTTGTGTTATCAAAGGTATTAGGTATACAAGACAGAGATGGAAAGAATGCACATAAGATTAACAAGTTCACACATTGCAAAACCCATCCTCAAGAGACAGACATGTGACCGATTCTAAGGACACATCGTAGGTGGAAACAATTATGGAGGGAAGGCCTACCGGCATCTATAGTTCTCATGGTAATTTACTTGTATCTCCTACCGATGAAAGAAATAGGACAACGGTTCGTGGAAGACTTTTGCTTTCGAAGAAAAATAATACCCAAGGAAATATCGACCATCGCCTCTCTCCCCGAGTGAGGCTGGATTTCGATTTGAAACGGATCCCACGTCGACCAACAAGCACCCCTCCTATGGGTATAGGAGCTTTAGTTTTGTCTCCGAGCTTTTCCAAATACAGAGGTCATCCTCCATTCACAGAGGGAATGCACAAAACAAAACATTCGAGAACAAAAATATGTACTAGGTCGATCGAAGATTTAAGTGTTTCAAGGACATTAGCAGATTTACCCCCACCCAGGAGATGTTCGAGTGGATGGTTAAACGTTTCGCCATCTATTGCCGAGAATGCGAGGTCAGACACCCCTGGGGAGATGTCAAAGACACGGGTGAGTACCCTTATCAGCTGATTGGATCTCCCGTTGTCCCTTTCATATAACAGAAATAGGTGTCTAGGGGTGCTGGAAGGGATATCAAAATTACCAGGTTGTCTTCTGGTGGGCTCCACGATTTTAATGAGGCTTGATCAGAAATGTGATAGAGCAGCATTGTTATTGATAGAGCAGCATTGTTATTGATAGAGCAGCATTGTTATTGATAGAGCAGCATTGTTTCATACAATGAAATACATTTCAATTCCCCAAAAATGTTGCCGGGATAAATCAAACAAAGTACACATCCTAGCTAGGACCCATTCCACCCCGGTGGGCTGTACGGTATACATCCAGTTGACATTCCTTGAGGGATATACGTTTTCAACTGGAAAGCATTTTCAGACTACATCATCTACATTCATGTACACCTTTCTATCACGCACACCATACTGAGTCTATATGTAACACAACTTGGTCAGGCTAATTGCAATTTTCTGGGGCGTACATATATACCGGGTATACTGGATACATGAGTCATAGATTACACAGAATCATCGATACCGGTACTCATCAAAGGATGAATTGTTCACCGCTTTTACTTTATGGCTATGGAAATATTATCAAGGTTAAATGAAGTAGAAAATCTATTTCCGTGTGCTTCATCGCGTCGATGTACTTCGTCGCGTGGATGTAGGACAACTGCCTGTGTGTACACAAAACAGAAATTATCATACGATCAATTGGCTATAGTGTACCGGTATCTATAAAACATAATAATCTCTTTTTAAATAGGTTACAGAGTTTGTGATAGGACGTTTTTTATACAAGTAATTTATGGAATGCGTGTTTTATAAAGGACAATTGTTCAATGATGAGTTGGGCCCGTTCCCTTACAACTGTTTCTTTCCGCGTTTATTTACATTTGAAGATCTTGGTGTCCATTGTATCCACCATTCGTTATAATTCAGTAATGCATGTATATACGATCAATATATCTTCCTTCTTTTTGAAGCTTAGCGGTATATAAAAGGTTACCTCTTGCAAGTTTAATTAATCGTATACAACCCTTTACACAGCATCTAACGTTGCCGTGCAGTCAATAAAATGGAAATTGTATCTATAACTATCACTGACGTGCAGGACTTGTCGAAAAACTACGATATATTTGAATACCCATCAGATGTGTATTATTAATTACATACATCGCCCTTTGACCTACATTTGTGGTATTATTAGTTTCGACGGTGAGTTTCCTATTTCATCTGCCCCTGGCAAGACCAGCCCATACACGAAGCTCCACTCCCCGAAGCTCGTGGAAGGACCCATCTTGTCTCGAGAATTCATATATTGGTATTGGTATGGAGCAGACAGACTGATAGCCGAGACGAGTTTTCTCCCCTGATTAATACATTATGAATCTTTTAGTACCATGTAGGTCACACATCACTAAATCACCGCCTTACTTAATATGTAATAAGCCTTCAGAAAACTATATTCCCTAATATTCACCGCCACAAATGACCCACCTCGCCAGGTTGCCTGGATTTCCCACTCAAACATATTCAGATTCAACATACATTCGCCACCATGTTTTCGAGATACGATAGCTAAATAATATATAGCCCTCACGAGTATGAGGGCTATAGGTCGGCCCCAGTCACCCCCAGCGAGGGTTTTAGATAATTTTATTACGGATCACCCACCTCTGAAACTGCCGTACATCTAATCTCTATCCCCTCCTGCGCACTATTTTAAAATCTTCCGCACTACTGTGAAATAGTAACGAATATATCGCCGTATGAATTTTCCAGTCGACAACTTCCACTTTATACGCGCCATGTTCAATTGCAAACGGCCCAGCACACATACACCGTGACGTCACCAGCATGGCGCGTAGAGAGTTGAAGTTTTCGACTGGAAAATTCAGACGGCGATATATGCGTCATTATTTCACAATAGTGCGCAGGATTTTAAAATAGTGCGCAGGAGGGGATAGAGATTAGATGTACGGCAGTTTCAGAGGTGAGTGATTCGTAATAAAATTATCTAAAACCCTCGCTGGACATGACTGGGGCCGACCTATAGCCCTCATACTCGTGAGGGCTATATATTATTTAGCTAAGATACGACAGAAATAAGGCCATTTCGCTCGAAACAATCACAGCGAATTTGGAAGGCTCAGGCGGGCAATTAAACTGGCCCAAATGTTTCCCCTATTAAAATTTGAAAATGTTGCTTTGATAGTTTTGAGAGTTAAATATTATAGAAACATTTTATAATATATCACAGACCATTCCTCGCTCAGTCAGGTATATTTACCGTTCTAACTTCAGTTTGCCGTTTCGACTACGGACGGCTGTCTAGGGACCATGACGAGAATTTTTTTTTTCGAAATGTCGAGATAGTATCTTGTCGAAATATCGAGATACTAAGTTGAAATCTCGTGTATATCGACATTTCGAGATACTGATCGGGATTGCGAGATACTAAAACGAAATTTCCTGTTATTAAGTTACTAGAAATTCGAGTTACTAAGTCGAAAGGAGGTGTTCGCTTTAGATGGATATTTTCCCCTTCAGAGTCGCTCTCTGTTGCTCTATTGTCTCGCTCCAAGCCTGCCGGTAAATTGTGACGTAATGCTCAGGTATTCCCCAACTCTTTGTCAGACAAACGAGGCCAGTCTAATGGGAAATTCTTGTTCATATTCTCATACAGTCACCATTAGTATTTTCAAGAACGACCCAGATATTACGAACAATAGTCAGTTATATTAATATATAAACCGAATCGAGAACTGAAAAAGCATTGCCAAAAGTTCAGCGAACAATAATTAAGGAAGTAACTGCAAAAAACCCCCAACATATTGGCACATGCATAATCACTTGGGAAAGCAAGCGTCACCACTTGTTGAGTGTCATTTCCTTAATCAAGGCCTTGATATGTGACAAGTTTCACCTCATAACTTTTCAATTCATAGTTACAACTTTCCGCTGCCCTTAGACGAAATATATGTGTAACAATTAATTTTTTGCTCTGCTGGATCGTCAGAATATTCAAATAATGATCTGACTGTGTGTGTGTGTGTGTGGAGTTGTTTGTGTGCAATTCTATTGAAGAATTATAATAAAATAAGGGATTATGTGCTTTAGGGGTTCGCTGTCTTTATTTCACGTCACTATTGCACTTTAAAGTCCAAAATGAAGATGGAAGAAAAAAGGAAAAAATAAAAATATTTTTTCGGAGATTTGGGGATTCGAACCAAAATGTTGGTTTTATTACGTTGTGTCGTTGCCTCCGTCGTCTGTCCGTCCGTCTGTCCGTCCGTCCGTCTGTCCGTCTGTCCATCATATCATTGTAAACACATTATCTCAAAAAGTCCTTCACTTACAACAATGAAACTTCATACAGTTGTTTAATACAGCCAGTACCAGAAGCCTATTGAAAGTCGGTGTAATCGGATGTGTTTTTCAGGAGTTATGCCCCTTTATACATGTCTGTTGGTCCATATCCTTGTAAACACATTATCTCAAAAAGTCCTTCACTCACAACAATGAAACTTCATACAGTTGTTTAATACAGCCAGTACCAGAAGCCTATGGAAAGTCGGTGTAATCGGATGTGTTTTTCAGGAGTTCTGCCCCTTTATACATGTCTGTCTGTTTTTATCCTTGTAAACACATTATCTCAAAAAGTCCTTCACTCACAACAATGAAACTTCATACAGTTGTTTAATACAGCCAGTACCAGAAGCCTATGGAAAGTCGGTGTAATCGGATGTGTTTTTCAGGAGTTCTGCCCCTTTATACATGTCTGTTGGTCCATATCCTTGTAAACACATTATCTCAAAAAGTCCTTCACTCACAACAATGAAACTTCATACAGTTGTTTAATACAGCCAGTACCAGAAGCCTATTGAAAGTCGGTGCCATGGGATGTGTTTTTCAGGAGTTCACACAAACCTGTGTGGATTGCTGTGAATAGACAGTAATCGTTCGACTACATCTACTATAGGTAATCACTGCTCTATTGCTATATTGTTTTGTCTGTCTATGATCTATATCATACAGGTAAAATTATGCCCACCCCAAATATGTGAGTTGTTGGGGTCAGAAACATTATTTCCACAATTGCTCTGGGCCCGGCCCGAGGGGTCCCGATGGCGACAGCCACATGTTTTAATCTGTAGTCCGACACTGTAACCATTCGGCCAAGCAGCTGTTACAATTATCAACTTGAGGAATCATGTGCTGAATGGCGGTGAACTACACCCTTTCAGAGCATTACAAACGCATTGACATATTTCAATATTATGAAAATATGACACCTTTAACCAAAACGATTTTTCAGTATCATTTTGGATCAAACCTACCGCATTTCGATATGTAAGACTCGTTTTGGTTAACGGTGTCATATTGTATATATGAAGGGAATTCCCTTCAAGAATATCGACATAAATTGTAAAAACAAACAAATGCTTATTTTCTAATACTCGTAATATTTGTTTGACAAATCTCTTCTCAGTGAAAATTGAGAATATGAAAATTCAGTATTTTCTCTCTCAAGCTAAT